>SGJC01000039.1:0-31793 GCA_009887335.1 Henneguya salminicola | reverse complement strand
AGAGCAATCATATTATTTTGTTGTAATACCTCTTTGTTTGATTCTGACCGTATCTGTTGAACCTAATGGCTTATTTAAAAAGTGGCTTCAGATACCGATTCCGCCCACCCCGAATGTCATGTATCCATGCTGAAAAGATCAGGGATAGTGTTGGATTTTTCTTCACCAAATCACACAGCATCCCCTTACCTCTAAGACGGTTTTGCCAAAAAAAAGAAACGGCCCATAGCAGTCTTAATAGTATAAATTAATTTTTTTTTTCTCATTTTTTTGCATATTAAGGGGAAGGTGGTAAGAAATGTTCTTTCTCCTGGCCTCGAACTATCCCACAACAGCTGTATTAAATTTTTTTTATGCGCTATGTTGTAGTTATTAGTTGGTTTGACGCCCTTTTAGGAGTAATTATTCATTAAATTAAAAATATTTATTTCAAAATGAATTAATATTTTTTTATAACATTTGTATCTTAATTATTTTTATTAACACTATAAAAACTTATTACATTCATTTCATTATAACGTAAATTATTAAATTTATCGCGAGTCAAGGCTCATGCGGCACGGTGTCGATAGAGGGAAGATGCTTGGCCTGCGAGAGTTCCACACTCCCGCTGATGTTGGCATTGGGGCTTACCTTGCTCATGTTCGGGCAAGGATGAAGGGGAGAGGGGGCAGGGGGCATCTTTCGAAGATACCGGTAAAGTTTTACGCATCCGGTCCTAGACATATAATATTTTCTTGGTTTCTTTGACTATTCCAACCATGATAAAAAAAATGGAGAAAAACAACATGCAAATATATAAAGTTATAGTCGTAAAAAATTGTGGGGAAAAATTTGCATTATTCGCCATTACTTTGGAAGTTTTAGTTGTTTATTCGAGATATCTTCTTAAAGTTAATGTTGTTACTCTCCCAGCCAATACATTCTGAATATTCATTTCATTTTTATGTACGTCTTAAGAAAATTTTCTGATGAGATTAAAAAAATCGATGAAAGTTATCTGATCAGTTTATCTCCTCTATAATGTTACAGATCAAAGGCATTCTCACCTCTTTGCATTTCATTATGAACCAGACCTTTTACTAGTTAGAGAGATGCTGGAAATAGATAAATTGATGGAATTAAAAGATGAGCTAGACCAATGAAATCGTACTTTTTTATTTATATATGGAATATTAAAAACTAAATCAGAAAGTAATTCATCTCTTATCAAGTTAAAGAGTTGAATTTCATAGCCAGGTTGATTAGATAGTGCTGGATGTTGTCGAGCTAAAATGTTAAAATCGATGTTTTCATTATATTAATTCGGCTTACCAACCTCTTACATTTGTATTTTTATACTTTTACAAAAATGAACAAAACAACACTTTGAACCTCACTCTGGAATTTTATCCATTCAGAATTAATGAAAGTTGCTTGAAAATTCGATATGATATTATTTTAACTGATACTAATGCCTATTATAGTTTTGCCTTTTATCAGATTGTCAAATAAATTTTTATATATTTTTTTTTTATTTTTATGCTGATAGAGCAAAAAAAAGATGAATTATAATTAAAATATCTATTCAGATGGTATCCTAAATTTTTAATCTGCCTTAATAGAATTAACTGCTTTGAATATCCCATCCAGACTCGAGAAGCAGTTTAATACCACAATTAATCATTCTTTGTAAATTGAAGAAGGATATCCTCATCAAAATATTATTCAACTGCCTTAAATCTTTCTCAGCCTGGGGTTAATATTAGATCACACGGAAGATTGATATTATTTATAGGGATACAGAAATTAACCATTATTTAATCGATTCATCGTTAAATTTTGTTAAAGATTAATCGAAAGCTGAATTTTCGGCCATCGCTAATAAATGTACCAGAAGTTAGGAGGAAATAAAGTAAAAAATGTAAGAAGGCGGCAGAGAGTAATCAAGATATTAAATATAAACCTATAACCTGGTTAATACCTAAACATTTTGGATTTAAGTTGTCGGCTGACCGAACTGTAGCACATGCTGATAATGTTTGTTGCGTCTTTTTCGATAAATCAATTGCCTATTATTGATCTAGCCCATCGCTTGCTTATCCTCTTAAAATTAAACAGCCGCCACAGTATCAGAAACTTCAGCTTGCATAGTCAGCCTCCTATAGTAAGTGGATAGCGCCATCGTCATTTACTTCTAAGCAGACTAATCTGAGTCAGTTTTGTCAATAGTCTAATCGTACGGAGAGTGCTACCGTACAGCGTGGCATTATAATATTGCTTGAAAGTAGGATAGCTAGTAGTGGTAGACTAATATCGATAGTAGAAGAGGGCAGCCTTAAGAAAGTATTACGTAGGGCGCTTCAAAATGTAGACTACAAACTACCCTGCAGACGAACTATTGATAACTTGTTAAACAGAGATGTATGATGGAAAAAATGCAAGTGTTAAAGTAGTAGAGAATAACTCAACTGCAATTGCGTAGATGTCCGATTTTTGGACATCTCTATAGAATTAGAGTTATTTTGGTATCCCCGGCCACTGGATTACTGAGGGCTGGAATTTTCCAAGTATTGTTCTTGAATGGAGGAATGCTGTGTAAGTCACTATTCTATCAATATTGCCGAATGATACAAGCAGTTTGCAACAGAATGGGATGCTACAAAGAACATTAATGTTGTTGTTACAAACAATGCACGGTATGGGGTTTCTGCTAACAATCAAGTGGGTTTTGCTCATATTCCCTGTTGGGATCATAGTCTGCAGCTGATCATATTGAAGGGATTTAAGGCATCAGATACCGAAACATTGTTTGGTAAGTTTCACAAAATTGTAGACTACTTAAACATAGTGCTGTAAACACTACCGAATCCCAAAATTGCAGTGAGTCACCATTGAACAAACTACAACAAGAGGGAACAGTATTTTTGTTATGCTGCAAAGTCGGCTGCAGACCAGAGAAGCAATAACCGTCTACATGTCCCAGGAAGAAAAGCACTATCAGGCTTAAAACCCGTAGACAGTAATTTGGTAAATATTTCCAAATGCTTCATAATTTTACACTTGTTCTGTCAAACAACGGTACTAATTAGCGGTCAATAGTATGTGCCATGTAGTCTTATATTGCCATTTTTATTGTCATTAACAAAGCATATGATTGTAATGAGGATGGCCCAGACCACATATCTAGATTCATAGAAGCTTCTATTGAGAACTTTAACGAGCGTATTATAACTGGCATGACAATTATGGAAATATTACACATGAAAATAGGATTTGATCCACGATATTTACACTGGCGGGGCTTGTCAAATGATTCAAACAAAATTGGTCATTTATTGAGGAAAAAATAGAATTTAATCGGAATGATGATCATTTACAGAGTTTACAAGCTAATGATGATAAAGACAGTGCGAATCTAAATCAAAGCGTATTAAGCTAATAAGAGTTAAATTAGACTCACACGAATATTTTAAAAGTGCTACTGATAAACTAAACCGCCATAACAACGAGAAAAAAGGCCATTATTCAGTTAATCATCTACAATGTTGTAAGCTTAATGAACATCAATTTCCAAAATTTTTATTATTTTAATGGACTTTTTTGTACCTTTAAGCTAACTCAGTCGTAGGCGATCGTTTGGTTAGTTCTGGTGGTTACACTATGGGCTGGACACGTTTATGACTCGAACCAAATACGCAATCGCTGGTGTGTTTTCGTATTTGGTGACTGATGACACTTAACGAGAAAAATTGTGAGATATTTTGTTCAATAAATCGCAAATATTTGTCTATATCGCAAACTACAGACTTTTGTTGACATTTTATTAAAATTAACTTTGAAATAATGGTTAATATTATCAAATTTGACTATTAAAATCAGATTAATCTTCAACAGATAAAATTATTTAACGTTTAAGAATTTGTAATATTAGGCGTCTTCTATTTCTATAAATTATTAAGATTAAAGCACATGCTTTGAAAGAAAATATTATGCAATTAAAGCTCAGACTTATAGGCGCCATTGATTGGATCGGGGTCACGGGATTGTAGTTTGAATATATTGATGTTTTATTTCAGGGCGCTTCTTAGCAATTAATTTCTTTAAATGGTTCTGTCAGTTATTTTTGTTAGGGAGATTCAATAAATTTATTATATAATCAGTAGAATTAGTTGTCTTAGCCTGCATATTTATTAATGTTTTTTTTCAATTGCAAAATCATATATTTCACAAACGTTTTTGTCTTTAAAATACACATATCCAGAATTGAAAAATTTTAATATAATTTTTTCTTATGAAAAAAACGTTTTCTTCCCTATTTATTTATGATGGGAATATCGTTTTGAGAAACACTAAAAAAAATCTTTAATTTTCCTGCCTTTAGATGAAAAATCATTAAATTTTTAATAACATTGATAAAATAATTGACTTGTGTTATTTTTAATTAATTCTAAAACAAAATTTTGCGAAATGACACACAATTCATAAGGGTCCGACACTATTTGAAGAAAGAGACTGAATAGGAAAATTAGTTATTATTTCCCTTAAAACTGCCGCTGCTAGGAGTGTAACTTGCCACGTAGTTATAAAAAAAATTCGAAATAAATTAAATCCATAAAGTTTTTCTCTAAAAATCACAAAAATGTCCTTTTCACATTTAGTTGCATAAAAAATACACATTTATTATTCATTAAAGCTAGCTTTGGCGCTGCGAGGATGAAAATTTTATAAAATAAAGTGGGGGTAAAAAATAAGTAAAGTGTACGGATCAAACCAGGCTGTATTAAATGCTTTAACCGGAACGATATATTATGCGTATATTTCCTTAATATTTAACTTCTACTCGATAAAAATATAATTTAAAATTATAATGCAAGATTTTTCAACCTAAATTTGTAGAAGATAGTTGTTTAAGATGTTTACATAAAATTAAAAAAAATTATATTAAAGCAGATTACTTCAACCTGTTACACTTAAGGGGCGGAAAAAAGGAGTTAAAGATTTCCCTGATTAGCTTTTGACTAAGAAAGACATAAAATTTAACCGAACAAGAGACCTATATTCATAGATCTAGTTTTAAGGGTTTGAGTAAATTTTTTTGTGATCCGGTACATTAAGAAAATTGTCGTAAAGAATCTCTCTGAACCCAAAAAAACAGATTGTAATTGCCTATTTGAAATATATGTAAAACGAATTTTTAAAAATTATGATGATTATTTTTTTATGATCAAAAAAATTATTGATAACCCGACTGGGTCTATCTTTTCTCAGTTGAACATCTTTTTCAGCTTATTCTCTAACAAAAGCTTTTATAAAACGCTTTTTTTATCGCCATTTACATGCAAACTTTTTTTTATTTATTGGAATTACACTCAACTGTTTTAGTTGAGCCCTTTACATAAAATACACGAAATTTGTTCATTTCCAACAAGTAAGAGGGTGCCCCCATACATGTTTTACCCAGCAGGTATTATTCTAAACGACTAAAAAGTACAGTTATTCCTTAATCAAATAAAATTATTGTCGAGAAGAATTCAAAATTCTTTGCAACTTATCATAGTTTCAATAAAAGGGTTTGACACAAAACTAAGATACTCCCAATCTATGTATTTCGGATTCTATTTGAACAATTAAAACATGCATATAATAAGAGCATATACTCCCTTTTCATTAATTTGTACTGAATCATTCGATATCCTCAACGACTTATGAAAAAAGGCGAAATTGCGTGAATAGAGGAAAAATTTACTAATTTTCAAATCTTCCCCCTTTTTAAATTAATCTCATGTTTTCTTAACTACAAAATATTTTATTACACGATTATAAATTTTCCCTTTAGAACATTTCTTTTGGTGAATATATTGCTTGTAAACTAAAGATGTTATGTTTGGAATCTGATATTTCGAATTTTATTAGATTTATATTGGAATCGAATATATTAAGGGTCTCAAAATTTTTGCTCCATAGAATCATGCTTTGGTTCGCTGCCCTGACTAACAACTTAAATGCAACATTTTGGTTTTTTTTATATTAGAAAAATTAGGGTATGGGGGTATGGTGAGCTTGGTCTTAATCCACCAGATTGTTTGAACATTCATTGTGAAAATTAATCCAAGAAGTGTTGGATACATCTGAAATATATCATACATGGAAGTACTTAGTTTAAGAATATTCGAACCTCCACTTTTTTCGACTCGTCCTCCTATTTGACCATGTCTAACACATTTACTAAGAGTAAAATAAAAATTTGATAATACATTATCTAAGTCGTATTTTAATCCATGAAGTAAATCCCGTTTGAAGCCAAAGTGGGCAACCCAATCTTTCTCCGACTATTGAAAAGACAGTTTGGTTAGAACTCCGTATCAAATATTATTTATTTCATATGCTTGTTTCTTCTTTATTAATGTTTACAGAGAGTAAAATTTTAAAAAAGGTAAAATCACACATTAAGTGCAATGACATAATTTTTTCAAGCATGCCATTTAATTACAGTGCTTGAGACATGGAATCGCTGTTTGACAACAAAATGTTTAATATTTTTGAAGCCAAGTGTGACCTTTGTCATATAATTTTGTTTCTTGCGTGCCAGGGAGGATTTCAGTTATTAAGTATAAATCATATTATGTATTATAACAAATTTGTTTATCTTAAAAGGATTTTAATCTATTATAGAAAAGGTGAATGGCAACAGCAAAATGAATTGAAACATTAGTGTCCCAATTTTTTTAACATTTTAATATACGTATTGAAATCAAATTTCCTTTCATTTTTATAATGATAGGACATGAAAGAAAATTTCTTTTGCTAAAAGTTTTTGAAAGAATAATTTCAATATTTTTGTCGGGCTAACAATTGTAGTTCTTTTTACTTTCAGAAGTAACGCATGTGTCAATACTTTTATATTGGGCGCAAGGGGTGGGCAAAGTTGTTGTCAAGGAATAGAATACTCTATCCATTCTTATGCTAATTATATAAGAGGGATCAGAAAAAAGCCAATAGAGGCCGTTTCAGTTAACGTTCGCTAAAAAATGCCATTATTATTTATGGCTTCACGACAAATGTAGATAAAAAAAGCGGATTGCAATACACTTTTATTAGTTCAGAAACAATTGCAGATGGGTAAATTGCAACATAAGAGCGTAAAAAGACAATGATATCGGTGGGCGGAGCGATTTTGTTTTAATTGAAAAGTGTAGATTTAAAAAATAGATTTATGAGGAAAAAAATATTTGAAGTTCACTGGTACTAGGTTAAGTATGTCTATAATACATGGAAAGTTTTGCGTTTTTTTGTTCAAAATAGAGATGGAGCTCTTATTTCTAACAATATTTGATATATTTTTTACAAAAAAATAATCATTTAAATGTTAATCCCTTACACTTTTTATGAATCATGAAATTAAAAATATTCTGCGTATTTAATTGCAGGTGCGCCGGTTAAGATGCCAAACTATACTTGATACCTATTCTAGAAAATAACGTCTTCATGTATATTTTGGTCATTAAGTTTTCCATAAAATGGCATAAGACTAGTTTTCCGATTTTTTGTCATTTTCCTAAAATGTGTTTCTGAGAGGAAATTGAATTTAAAAAATATGTTAGTTTTCACGTTTTTTCTGCATTTCGAAATCTTCATGTTTCGTAAAAGTAAGTTCGCATACCCAACCGAAACCTCCTAGATAATACTTTTTTCACTCCTTTAATTTATTATTTGGTGATTTACTTTTTACAACAGAATAATTCAGTCATACAAAATATTAGGCAATAGTGTCGAAAAACATTCTATTTAATATTTTGATTTAATTATATTAATTTTGAGTTAAAAACTTAAAATTAGGCGAGTCTGTTATAAAAAAAGTATTCTGCTACCAATAAATAACTGTATTTTACAAAATGTATGCCCCTACTTTTTGGATTCCCCGACAATTCAGCAACAGCAATACTCAAATGTTTTTTTTTTAATTTTATTTGGACTAAATCAGCGTAATTTTAATTTATTTAAATTATTAACGGCCTTAAATAAATTATAAGGATTAATTTATTATTCTCACTATTTTGCTGCAACATAAAAAAATAGAAAGAATATTTAACTTTAAATTTGATTTTTTGAAGTTACTAAAATTTAGCTAATAAAAATTAAATAAAAGGACAAGCAAAATTTAAGGAGAAAACCTAAAAACAACTAAAGCCTTGACTAAAACTATATCATTTTGAAATCTGAGGATTTCAGAAGGATAATATAAACAGCAAGTAAAGATCTCAAACATTTAAAATTTAAATATTTGCTATAATTTTATTTTAATATATTTCACTGTAAAGAATTTTTGGTGAATGGTTGAGACGTTAATATAAGAACCAATCTGAAAATACCCCTATAATTTTTATGGAAGGGATTGGAAAAATAATGGTCAAACTAAATCACCTTAAATTCTTTTGGTATTTTAAATATATATTTGAGCTGGCTTCATTTTGAACAACGACTGACAGATAGTCTAGACAAAAACCTATTAGGGTGACTTACTATTGCCACAATATAATTTCTTATATAGTTGGAGTATAAGACGCCGCCATCTTGAAATAATCAGAATCTAAGTAAGGAAAAAATGGGATTGATCCTAAGAAAAATAAAATCAGAAATAAATTTTTTGCAAATTTTATTGTCAATATCCAGAATTACAATCTTGCAACACTATTAAGAATAATATTATATTTTAAATAGTTAGCATAAAAGGGGAAAAATATTCACGCAATTACCGTTTGCGGAATATTTTCTGCACTTTTTTTGCAGTTGAAGAATTAAAATTTCATTCATAACTGCGGGGTAGCGAAATATTATTGTCAGTTCAATATAGTTCGTTGTAAAATCTAGTTTAACAGCTTTTTTATACAGTTAAAGATATTTAAAACAGTATAGCTATGGCGTAGTCCCGTGATAGCTCGACATTTTCAAATTTTGCTCTGTATTAATTAAAAAAAAAGTTCTTTGGTCTAAGAGACAAGAAGCTGAAGCATAAGTTAGACTTCCGATATTATACGCATCCTTTAAATTGATGAAGAAAAGTTCCTCGGAACTTGAATTTTTAAATGATAAAACACAGGATTTAGTTTCAGAAGTAGATTCAATATTTTTTTTATAAAATAGGCTACAGCAAATGCTAAAAGAATGTAAAAGTAAGAGAATTATAATGAGGAGCAGGCAAAAAGTTTAAAAATAATTTTTTTATTTATTATTAAGATTTTTGATTGATGCTGAATTTTACAGAATACCAAAATAAACAAATTTAAGATAGAAATTGTTGGTCTATGAAAAAATGTACTTTTTGTTGTTGATGATATACTCATAATACAATAGTGGTCGCGAGATGTATCGATATGAACAGTTCAAGTAGCAACATATTTATCCCGAACAGTTTTAATAGTGTATTATTGTTAACAGGGGTGTATTTTTTTTTATTAAGAATTAGGCAAGTAATTTAGAGCAGTTGCCAAAGGCAATAAAAACATTGGTGACCCTAAGTGGTCGCTGAATTACAAGCATCATTATTCTCCAGCCGAAATAAATCAGAAAAAAAAGAATGAAGAGGAAGGTGGCTGGATATTTGTAGGAGTACAAGAAGGCGCACACGCCAATATCTTCTTGATCTTTGTTAGTAACAGAAAAAGGGAGACGCCGTTTCCAATAATCCAACAGGCTTTTAAAATGGTCACGATAAATATTAAAAAAAATCGGGTTTTCCACAAGCACTTAAATCGTTGAGATGAGACATTATTCTGCGTACTAAAAAAAATCATGTTTAAAGACAATCATTGTTGTGGTAATATAACATATAAATAAACAAGAACAAACAAATCAGGTAAGCTACCGCGATTTAAGGAACATATGGTTAGGAAAAATATGGGAAAGACATATTTCAAAATTTTTTGTATTAACTAAAATGATTCTTTCAGAAAATTAATTCCTGTTATCTGAATGTCAAATTACAATATTTTCATATATTCGTTAGTTTGTATCGCCAATGATACAAGAGTGAAATATATTGCAGTTATAATTTCTATAGATTTTTGTTTTAACCTGAAATAGCATAGCAAGAAGATAAGGTATTGCTCCTCTTCATGCAGTCAAAAAGCGGTCTAAAATGACGTGCTAAAATAGCAGAGACTACGCTTAATTTAAATTATTTGTTCGCTCAAACTATATTTATAGTAAATAAAGAGTAAAAGAAGGTATTTCAAAAAAGAATCAGCCATTTGTTTGGCCCACACGAAAAGCCATCAGTTTAGTAACTTCTACTGAACCCGTACCCTCATAAAGTTAATGTTCCAACCCTAATACTTTTTTAGCCGGCCAGGCAAAAAATCTGATTTTTTAAATGTGGTTGCTGCAGTTGAGGCGCACATATAAAATAATAATACAGCCTTTCATAAACAATTTTGTCAAATATTTTAATGCCCAAAAGCCTGTATTTTTTATTTATTTTGTCAAGAAGTATTATGTTATTAGCCACTTTTTGTTTCATATAGATCAGTCATACTTTCCAGACAAAAAATGACGGCGTACCTAAAACTTTGTAAAAAAAAGCTCCTCAATTTTATTTATAAATAAAAAAATTTCTGTCCCCTCGATTATGGAATTGGCCAAATATTAACTAAAGGTATAAAAGCCATTATTCTTAGTTTAATACGTAGTCATTCACCCACTACCATTACTCTTTATTTTCAACTTATCCGAAAATTAGTGTCTAATAGTCCAGATTTTAACCATATTGAGATTGGCGGAGATGAAACTACAGGTGAAATCGTTGAAGTCAAGTTGGGAAATAACGAGTATTACCGCGATTAACCCATCAATGATTCATGTAGGCGTTGAGAGATCAACTGAAGGAAAATAGTTTCTGCTCGAGGCTCCACACCGTTCCCCTACGACCATAATAAATATTATTTTAACGTGTGTTAAAGCCAAATCTACTATCATAACTGATTGCTTCAACATTTACCATAACCTTGGAGTTCATTTCCTAAATTTAACAATGAACCATTTAGTTTAATTAGTGGATTTAACTTTAGGTGCTCTTTCCAATATAAACTATGGAATTTGGAACGGTCGTAAAATCAAAATTTCCCCTAGAAATTGAGCAAAATTATATAACAATAGTTGTAAATTAATGTCAGAAAGACAGGATCATCTTGGCGAATTTTAATAGATAAGAAAAAGCCTAGCTAATATATGGTCTAGATTTAGTTATACTTCAAAAACCGTTTAATATTTATGAATTTTGTACTTTTTTTACTCTGTTTCAGTTTTTAAATCTGTTTTTCGAATGACAATATTTTGTTAAAATGTTATGATTGTGCCGTAATTGCCTGGTTTATTCTTCTAAATTTCAGTCTACAAATAAATAAGATGGGGTACAAGTATGGAATTAAAACAGCCTTTAATTGCCTATGCATCCCACAATAATTTTGTTGTTTTCAACAAGAACAAACGATATGTTATATTTCATATTATTTAAGCAATAATAATTATCAATTTATTTCTTAAATAATCCACATTTCTTAGCTTTTATAAGGGATTTCGCATTTAATTTCAGTATTTAGTAAAATTAATGCAATAATTATCAACATTTTGTCATAAAATAAGCACAATATAATTATTTGTATGATTAAAAGACTCGTTTTTTTTAAGATTTTTAATTATATTCGTCTAATATTATTGTCATAATGTCTAGGATATATAAAGAAATACTGATCGAAAATTTATAGTTAAATTAGTAATCAAGGCGAATAAATGCCAAATGGAAACTTCAAAAACCTTAAATATAACTAAAACAACTATAAATTCAATAATTAAAAAAAATATAGTTTTAATGAAACCCATACTTCAAAAAAAGAAAGAGGGTTATAAAAGTTTAAATATCACAGATAAAATTAGGGAATGAAATTTCAACTTTGAATGATAATAAGATATTCGCTCAAATATTTCAGATTGGCACTTTGAATATAAGTTTGTTCGTAAACTACGTGGCCTTGGTTGAACTTAATAACTTGTAGGTGGAAATTAACTCAGTCGATTCAATAGAAAGAAAAGAATTTTTTTAACTGCTATCATTTAATTAACCCGATCAGATGTAACATAGATTTTATATATATTGACAATAGCCCATCCCATCCTCACATAATAATTGCATATTTATTAGTAGATGATGTATTATTTCAATCCCAGTACAGCCATTCTATTGAGGCTTTAATGTCACTATGATTATAGCAATAAACTGCCGCAATATTATTAGTTACGAGGCCGTGCCCTAACCTTCTTGAATGGCAACATAGTTCATGCTTTTCGAATGAACCTTGTAAGTATCGTTGGGACTGAAAGATATTTTTTAATAATAATGTAGAATGTGCATTTTCACCATAACTATGCAGAATTTTGTAATCATATCCATTTGACGTTAAACACATATCTTTACACAATCAATTCTTAAATACATAAGAAGAAGGATATTCATAGATATATACATTGGTAAGAAGAGAAGGCCGTCTTTTAGTGCAAAATTATTTACTTTCACGAATGCAAGAGACACTTGTAATGTTCTCTTCAGACCAAGAATCAAATTATGCCAACCAGAGTGATTTACTTAATTATAAAATTTTTCAATTTTTGATTTAATTAATCATTCTTGCGTCTAAAAATATCAAAAAAAGATACGTTTAAGGAAAAAATGAAATTCTAAGTCATAAAATCTAAAAATAAATTATAAAAATTCCGAAATTAGATAAAAAGCATGGTAAACAACATACTAATCCTGTTAGAAGTGTTTTTTTTCAACAAAAGAATTTAATGGTAAATTAAAAAAAAATATTTTATTAATCATTTAGTATTCTTTAAATAACTAAGTTAAAAAAAAACAGTCAATTTATCAACAAAAGGGTAAATTCAAGACAATCAAAAGATATTAAAATTCCTAGAAATTTGAAATTACCCACCTTCCATTCAAGTTAGTATTTGAATAGTCTGTTCAGATTTTCAAAATTTCTTAAAATAAAAACACATATCCTTTCTCGGATAAAAAAAGTAAACAAGGAGAAGGATACATATTATTGTGCCTGTCGAAGATAAAAGTCTTAGTTTTCATAAATTTATAAAATAATATATGATAATTTCAAACTATATGTTCTTTATATATAATTCCAATTGCTTTTGAATTAGATTGCTAAAAATTCATCAGAATTTGAATCGACTATAAATTGTATGAATCATTTTTCAATAAATAACATAATTTATATTAAACGAGCTTTGCCTGCTACTAGTTCTTTACCGCATCTCATTACAATGGTTACTAGACGTTAAATTAATTGCGATTTTTCGAAACAAAGATCTTATTAAAATCAATAGTTTTTTCATTTATAAAGAAAAGTTTCCTTTTTCAATAATAAATAAATAACAAAATTTTATTTTGCAATCAATTTGTTGATGCAAGATATGAACAAGTTTTCTGTGATCAGGAACAACGCTAATTCTCTAAAACGTCTGCGTAAATTCCTTTACTGCATTTAAAATTGAAAAAGAGCAACCCCCTGAAAAATTTTTCCTTTTATAAGTTTAATTTATACATTTTATTAGACTTTGTATATATTTTTGCGATTACGTTCCTTTAGTTTTATAAAGTGTTTGGCATTTAGAAATCACGACCCTAGGTGCATTCAAACCAGGGTGTCGTAAATAAAGGAAAAAATTCTACATATGACCTTGTTCCAATCAGTCCATGCTTTTATTATACAACTCATATTTTTTTTCTTTCCCTTCTCTATAACACTTTTCGTCTGACATGGAAGCTATTCAGACATCGCTCAAATGTTATTATGTTACTATTTGTTTAGCATACGATTTTGTTAAAAAAGTAAAATACACCTTCATTCTTTATTTCATGTTGCATTAAAAAAAAACGTATAGGAATAAGTTGCGGACGCAACCGAATAGTTAATTTTCGATTCAACTCAAAAGCCCTAAAGATTTATTTTTACTCATGTCCATAATTTTAATATAAATTAAATAATAAATTAAACATAGAATTGACTACATGTTTCATTAAATTTAATTATTCATAAATATTATCGTCGTCAGCATATTCCGTATACGCCACATTTAAGTTAGCGCTCTTTGATTTCATATATTCGAAAACTGATAATAATATATACATTACATTCATCCGATATGTATTCCATAGGTATTTTATTAAATTTATCAAGACGCATAACTTCTACTTCGCAGGCATAGATCTTACTTTCCACATCAATTAGTCTCACATATTCTCCCAGAATTAGTTCTGAGTTACAATCGACCGATTCAGAAATCTGCAACTTAATTCGAAAAAAAGGATAAAATATAATTCTTGCTTTCTTATAAAATCATAAGGCATAAATAATGTAAAAAAAAATTTTCCAAGCTCATCAAAAAGCTTCCTGAGTTTCAAATTATTCGCCACGCAATAATATTTGTAGGCCCTGGAAAAAAAATAGAGATTTTATCAGCCGAGTTTAGTCTTAACCGAAGGTCAGGTTGCAAGTAGTTTGCCGTGCAAATGGGTTGCGTGAAAATTCCCAAGATAAAAAAACGACACTGCCACTTATTATATTAAAATTTTTGATTTTCTTTTAAGAGGTTTAAGGAGAGTGCTGGCCGTTAAATCTCATGCTGAAAATACAGAATTAGTTTTATACATCATGGGACGACTAAAGTATGAACCAAATTTATTTAACTTTAATAAGCTCAGAAATGGTAAAAAAGCTTAAAAGTGTTTTTTGTCCTTTATAAAGTAGAAAAGAATGTAGAGTATAAAGCCTAACATTTATTTTATGTTTCGTAATTTATTTACTCTAAATAAGATTCACATACTGTTTTTCTGACAATTCTGTAAACTGTACCAACTGAAAGTCCATAATCATGCTTATTTGAGTCTATTAATATGCCTGAAAAAATTACTTTGAGATAAATTGCTGTGTTGATTAAAAATATGTATTTTGACTGGTCGGGTATTTTGATTTATTTGTTCTTCTTATATTTTAATAGTAAAAAGCTAACTGAATTTTTCAAATGATGTTTGTGATGTTCTCATAGTATTGTATCGGTTCTGTGGGTCAGTATATTTAGCACTATTTCCATACGATTTTACAGTTTCTTCTTTTAAACTTCAATTTAATTTGAATTAATACCTGCTATCGAAGCGCATTTTAAGCGTTTTAACATCAATTGAGGATTTCTTTTTTATAATTTAAAATTATATTAATACCGGTCCTTGAATTTTATGAGAATTTGATCGATTAATTTTACAATCTATACTCAATAATATTTAAAAAATAAATATGTTATGATATGTTTTTGAAAATATATCCAAAATACCAAAGCCTACCTTTACTTGATAGACTGATAGTTTCATAAATTGAAATATCATAATCCACAGGTACAGCTAATTCATGTCAATAAATATCGTACGAGAATTAGAAATATTAGTTTCGACGGAGTTATTCGGCTTAATCGATTCGTATAATTTCTTATTTTCCCTTTTTGTATCATTCTTCGATGTTTGGTTTACTAAATTTACATTCCTGTGTTTTAGTACAGTTATTATCCTGCTGCATTGAAAAATTATCTGCATAGCCAATTAAACTCGTTTTTCGACTTTCATTTTTATATTTTAATTTACTCCTCTTATTTTTAACGAATCAAAGAGTAAAAAAAAGGAATTTCTACTTGTTAAAAAAAAATTCCAATTTTCCCTGCGAATTCATCTGTGAAATGATTAAAATTAAATTCAAATTATTGTTTAAAGCATAGAAGTTTAGTTAAATTTATTGCTAATAGTTTACCTGCTCAGTTGCGCTATCAGATAATTTCAAAGCTATTAATTATAAATAAGAATAATTACAAGAATTGTTACCCTCCAATGGGACTTCTTCTATTATCGAAGTCGTTGAATTATCTATAAAGTTAGCATGCCCTCTTTTCAAATAAAATCAATATTGATTATATACTTTCCTTACGTAATCATAATTGTTATGTTAAATAATGTTATTGATAAAGATTAAGGATCTATGGGCATATTTTAATATTAAAAACATCAAGTTAGAGGCAAGATAGCAACGTAAGAAATGTCGTAACAGTACTAATGCGCAAACTATTAAAAAATATATAGCATAGTACTTGGTGCAGTTCATAGCTCAAAACTATCCTGCCTTATAATTAATCTAATAAGGTATAATTTTTAACTTAGTAGAGAAACATAGCTCAGGGGAAATAAGCCTCGAAGATAAAACAGCAAGGTAATGCCCCACTAACCTTAAATTTTAAGCCGAAGTGAATTTATGGAAGCTAGCTACTTAAAAATAGACCATAATACTGGTTTTTAAAAAGTCAAGTAATGCTTCCTTATCCCATCGAAGACCCCGAAACTTAAACATAAGTTAATATATTGTGTTCGCTGAAAGGGGTTTGAATTTTTATAATTAAGTTTCATAAATTAAAAAGATTCTTAACAGTTACGGTAGAAATTACGGATTTTTTAATAAAAAAGACATATACTACTGGTGCAATGGTTGACCAGCGAACATAAGTGGCCTGTTTCCTTAGAACAGTAATCTCCAAGATGTATGCCGCGATCTTAACATGGGTTGACTAACAACTCGCTAGACGTCGCCCTAAATCTTCAGAAAATTAATTTTTTAAATAAAAAAAATGCGTTTATTTTAGAATTTGTACTATTTCTAATTTGTAAGTTATAAAACTGAAGTTCAGCTACGTTAATCAGCCATTTCTTAAAATCATTTTAAGCTATACTACTACTCTTATTACACTGCAGCTACATACAATAATGTGATTTTTTTAATTTATGCCAGCAGCTTATATAATTTACCATTTCAATTCCCGCAACTTCAACTCTTGCACGAAATTACGTACTTTTTGACGTAAATAAAATCTTATCCGTTTGGCTGCAAAACAATTTTTCAGCTATTAGTAAAATTTGTTATGCACGTGCTTCTTATTCTCTCATTATAAAAATTAACTAAACTCAAGTTTATATTATAAAATTTTATGTAGGCTTAAATTGTATTTATGAAATTGGCATACTTATGATAATAAATTGGCGAAAGAAAAGAGTAGTGGAAAGGAAATTTAGCGAGGAATTTTTAAAGTATGGCTTAAATTTCATAGTTGCAGCAGGAATTGAAAAGCCAAAATGTGTTATTTGCAAGGAAATTATGTCAGCCGAATCGATAAAGCCCAACAAACTGAAACGCGATTTTGATGCTAAACATCCTAACTTGGCAAGCCAGGAGGGATGGCATTTAAAAAACAAAGCTGAGGGTGTCAGGAAAGGCAGTCTTGATTCTGACGGCTAGTATCAACAGAAAAATGTCGAAGCTATTTAAGCTTAATATTTGGGGCTCTTAGGGTCGCCAAAACAAGAAACCTCACATCATTGGCAATGACTTATTGTCTCCAGCAACCAAAGGCATTGCTCGAATTGTGCTCGGAGCTGAATATTCTAACAAATTTAATAAAATATCCTTATCTAATAGCACATTCTGTAGAAGAATAGATGACATGTCTGCTGATATTATTA
Organism: Henneguya salminicola; assembly: GCA_009887335.1. Classification (NCBI taxonomy): domain Eukaryota; kingdom Metazoa; phylum Cnidaria; class Myxozoa; order Bivalvulida; family Myxobolidae; genus Henneguya; species Henneguya salminicola. The sequence continues at coordinate 14,194 of SGJC01000039.1, read as the reverse complement.
AACAAGTAATACTTGAAATAAAATATGTTCCCCCTCAAATATTTAGCATCCAGTTTGATGAATCAACTGATGTGGCAAACTGTTCTCAGTTACTAATTTACGACAATATATTGATGAAGACAATTTCAAAGATGAGTTTTTTTTGGCAAACTACTTCAAACGACAACTACTGCAAGTGATGCATTCAGCATAGTTTGTTCCTTTCTGCAAAATCATGACATGCCATGTAAAAATGTTTGCATAGAAGGTGTTACAACAATGCTGATTGTAAGTCTGGATTTTAACGTTTAGTAATTAATACATCCCCGAAAGATATCGAAACTTACTGTATGATTCATCGGAAATTGTTAGCAATGAAAACTGTGTCGCAAGAATTTCACGTAACAATGAAAAACGTTGTAAGCAGTCTGAATTTTTTTAAATCTAGAGTTTTCAACAGCCACATGTTTTCAAAATTTTGCAAGGAGTTGGCTTTATCCAATAATGTTTGGTTATTTCACACTGAATGGAGATTGTTGTCCAGAGGAAAAGATTTAAAACGTCCTTTTGATCTTCGTGATGAATTGAAAACGTTTTTTTCACCAAAAAATTTAAAATATAGTTGAAGCACTTTTTGGTGACAAAAATCAACTTCACCAAATTTTTTATTTGGTTGGCATCTTTGTAATCTTAATCAAGTTAATTTATCGCTCCAAAGACAAAATACGGCATGCTTAGATTTCTTAGACTAGATTCGAGCATTCTAATTAAAACTTTGACTTTGACAAAAAAAATTGGATGAAAATAGAATTTACATGTTGTCTAACTTATATGCCTTCTTAAATAAAAATCATATTGAACAGGAAACAAGGAATGAAACACTAATTTCTGTCAAAAAACACTTGAGAATTCTTGAAGAAGAAATTTGAAGATATTTTTAAAATTTACCTGGCACCATATTTGCCCATACAAAAAGCCCATACACCATTAGGGTAGAAGCTGTTCATGAGAATGTTCAAGAGTAGTTTATTGAACTCATTACCAACGATATAGCAAAAAATAATTTCTCTTCAATGTTAGTTATTAAGTGTTTGCAGTCATTTTCTGTTCTGCCTTGGGCTGTGCTGCGCATGCTTCTTCCTATTTCAACAACATATCTTTGTGAAACAGGCTTTTCAAGCTTTTTTGTTATCAAATCTAAATATATTTGTAGACTTGTGGCAGAAGATAATTTGCGTTGCGCTCTGGCCCAAACTGCTCCATGACTTTCTGACCTGGCGAGAAACAATCAAGCTCAAACTTCTCCCGTATGCTTTGTTGGTTTTACAACTCCAAAATTTTTATTGTTATAATTAATACAATTCTAGCTTTCTTCGACTTTATTATTTTTTTAATTTTATAAAGTATCAACATTAAAATTAGTTGCTACGATTGTGTGATATTCTGCATTGTGTAATGTAAATTGCAAATACACACATAAAATGTAAAGTTAAACATTTTGTTACTTTGCAAATTCATTTTTAAAAATATTGACCAAAAAATATAAAAAACTGTTATGTTTATAAATTATAATGATTAATTAGATATTTGTTAGATGTCAAATATACATGATAGTTAGCGGAAAAAAATGCAGTGAAGAGAGTGTAACCCAATTAATTTTATCGTTAGAGTCGCCCCAACTGGGAAAAGTTATCAAGGGATCATGGCACATAAAAGGTTGAAATCCGCTGCCTTAGAGAGATACATAGAGGTTTAAGGCTTTTAGATATCCTTTACACATCATAAAGAATTGCCTTTTTAGTAGTCTATCTGTCAAAGACTACCGATAACAAACAGACACAGGAGTTTTTCTCAAAATAAAGAAGTGATGTTTGATTAATAATGTTTATGACAAAATAGGAAGCAGTTCGAATAGGAATGCTATTTTATTAATAAAAATAAATCACAATATTTAATATTAGAATGGTCATTCTTCTATCATACCTGTATTATTTTCAACTGAGTTAGATCTTAAAGCCAAAATTTTTTTTTTATCTAGATTTAAGTCATTATTAAATTGCCAATAGTATTCCTTTTTTCACACTCTTTTTTATTCTGTATTTCAATAAGACCAGATCCTGTTGAAATTGATTGATTCAAAAACATTATAAAAATTTCATACTAAAATGGGAAAATGATTTAATTTATTTTTTATTTCGATGGCTTCTTTATCAATTAAACCGGAATCCTAAAATACTATATCTTTTAGATTTACCTTTCGAATTATGGTTGAAAAGCTTTCATTTGATTTTTTTGATCTGATAGACTCTTGAGCACTACATTTAATTCGAAAATTAAAACCCGTTGCCTATACTACCGCCTAAAACTTATGATATATTTTATTATACTTTTCAAGGCTTCAGACGATTCAAGCATGTTATTGACGCATTTGTGATATATTTCTAGGCTTTTATAGGAAAATATTCCAAATTTCCCGAATTCTATAAGTTTTCCTAATATTATAATACATAAATTTACCATAATCAATGTTCATTAATTTTAACATTTTTTTAGTTGATAAATGTTGAGCCTAAATTTTAATATACCAAGGGTCCTACATTAGTCTTTATTTTCATAACTCCCTCGTCAATTTTTTTTTTACACTATATATTTAGAATAAATAAATTTATGATATTTAAATAAATGATAATCAACTAAAAAAAGAACTTAAAAACAAATAATTTATTTGAATTTACTAAAATTATTAAATTTCAATATTTTTTATATTATTAAATTAAATATAATTTGATATTATACAATTTTTGTAATTCCATCACTTTTCGCTATTGTATACGAAGTTAACAATTTTTCTCTTTCACAAAATTGTTCTGTATATATTTTAATATAGGTGGTTAAAAAGTCTTTAACTTTTTCGTCATCTAATTCTGGCTTTTGGATCTTATATACATTTTTAATTTTTATACATTTCTAATTTTTGATTTATATAAATTTATTTTTTCTGTATCTTGCGTAGAAAAGGGTTTAGAAGATTCCTTGAATACTTTGAATACAAACGTACATTTATATTAATGTCAAGGTCTTTATAATTTGTTGTATTGTGAAGTTGAAGAAAAACGGAAGAGAATATTTTAAATTGATTATTTAAGAGGGATTGCATGATACCGGAAAAAATTCTTTTTATCATCTAAAATAATGCTAAAAAATTTACACTATTCATATCTTCTTTCTTGTATTTAATTTCATATATTAGTCGTCCATATTTAGACGTTTCTACATATCTTTTCATGCCTAAATGATCAACGTTCAACTTTTTCTTTCATTATATATTTTTATTTAGAAACCCTGAAAATCATTAAATTACATTTACTTTATATTATACTTTGTGTTGATGATAGATAACTTTTCCTTTAAATATGAAAAGAAATTCTTACATCTTTTATTGCCTTTTCAACATCTTCTGATAGCAGAACTTTGGCTTTTTCCACCTCCGCAAGAATCTAATTTTTATTAACAAATAAACATTTTTCTTCTCAAATTTACTCAAAGTTTTTTTGCTCTCTTTATTTGTCTTGAATGCTGCAATCGAACTTTTAAAAATATTTATATTATGTTTTGAATAATTTTGCAATTGATCTTTAAAATAACTAAAAATTCATCAATTGATACGTTACGTTGGTAAATTCTCACTTTTTATATCGTTTGTTAATTTTTCTGCAGCGTCCTCCATATCCTGAATATTACATAGGTTAATAAAATTTTATAAAATAGGATTTAAAACAATTTTTGTGTCATATTTAACAAGTGTTTTATTTCATATTTTATTATTCTTCCACAAAATTTTCTTATATTACCAGGGCCACCTTATTTATAAATAAACGAACGACATAATTATTTAATATTCGTTAAAGAAAACTACTATTCATAATATAATTCGATTTGAGTTCATTTATAAAATTCAGCATTATATTTTGGTGAAGTATTTTCTATTAAAATATATTTTAATCCTATAATAAATAGCGATCCTTATATCCTTAGTCGGCCTAGGGGAACTGAAAATCACCAGAACTCTTACCTATCATTAACGCAACCATCTCCATATGATCCTTAAACAATTGACGTATTTTCAAAAACTATCTTTTTTGATAGTGTCATGCTTTTATTATATAAAAATCTTAAAAATACACAGTTCATAAGGAAAATAAAAATATTATATATACCGATAAATCGTAAAATTCTATTCGTTTTTGTTCCTAAAATGAAATATTGCGAGTGTAAGCTGAATTTATCACACACGTAGATGTGAAAAATATTTAAGTAAAAGATATAAAATTTAATGAGCTGTAGGCTGTCAGACTTAACATGCGAAATTTCTACTTGCTCTATATACTGTAACAGATCAAGAAAGGCATAACTTGGGAGAAGGAGCTTATTATTTAGGAATACTTATGACACTTGTCCTTTTTACAGCCTATGGGTATTAATATTCACCGTCCCCCTTTGAGGTTCTACTCGCTCGTTTCTTCCCTAGCTTTACTTTTTCGTGTGATACGTGCCCATATTTATTGTTTAAGTTTAAGAAAATTTATATTTTTTTGTCTAAAATTTTCAAAAAGGAATATTTAGGAAATCTTAATAAAAATTTTATTCGAAAATTAGTTATTTAGTTGAAATTTATTTTTCGGTGAGAAATAATATGTTTTTTTCCATAAAATTTATCGCTACATAAAAAAAGGGCAGTTTTTGTTATCTTATAACACATATGAACCAGTTATAATCTTGTATAAGTTATAAGCTGTTATTTCTTAGTCTTTTATCAATTATATTTCAAGAATATAAAATTTTTTAACACATTAATGTTTCGATATAATTTGTTATCAGTAGAATGAATTATAATCTTAAAAAGGATAAAATAACAAACAATTTTTTTAAATCTAAGATTGATATTTATAAATAATATATTTCCGATCAGTATTTGTAAAATTATTCAAGTCGGAATATAATATATTCGTATCGATATAACACTGACAACATAAAAATAGATGACATTTATATTTATTTAATTTAATTTATGGTTTATTCTCTTTATTTAAAATACCCGAGCCAGAGAAAAACTAATATGGTGATATAAGAAATATGAGAGGCTGTGTCAAGTTTAGTGAATTATACTTTCAAACTCATGCTAAATGTCTGTTACCATAAATGGAAGTTAGCATATAAAAATAAAGCATGCGCAGCTAATCTAAGGAATGTTGTATGTTGTATAAATAATCCACTAACTCCTTCTTCGTCTGCATTTAATGAGCTACTGCAAAAGAAAAAATTAGAAGTCTTTTAGATTCCCATGTTGCTTCGCCAAAATATATTTTCTGTAGAATTTTTTTTTGCTTTACTGTTTGAACTAAACTCGTTGATATAACTCAGAGCATCAATATAGTATTACGTATGACGATAATTTTTAAGTTTTTGCGTTGACATATTAAGATATTCCGGATGATTTTTTTTACTAATCGCTGGGACGCACATGCAGATATATCTATTTAATTCAATTGAATCCCCGTATGAATAAAGAGTTAAAAAATATTATCCGCGTATTATACTGTGAAAATTTTAATGTAAAATTTTTTTTATGAAGAATTGTACCCACCATGTAATTTAAATACTTTAACAGATCTTATTTGTTCAAGGATTTGCCGAACGTTAACTGAGATAGTGGGTGTAATGCAGAAATTAAATGGCCAGTCAGGTGTTACATATCCGTCAATGACAAAAAAAAACTATTATAAATAAGAAGAAATTTTTAATGAAATAGAAATTTGAAAAATTTATACACCCACAGAAAGATTAAATTTGTATTTTGAAATTTTAGCTGAACGATATATTTGAGAAAAGAGATTAATTACAAGCTAGATAAAGATTTTGTTTGAAAATGATTAAATATTATAAGTTTCAGTTCTGCCAACAGTGTTTTAATTATATAATAGTATTCATAAAAGAAAAATGTATACATTTTTTTATTAGAATTAACAGGTGATTAGGATAAGATCAACTATTATTCATTATTTTCTTTGTAAAATTTTCTTAATTATATTTTATTTTTCAACGATTTACTAATAGTTTAAAAATAAAGTTAAAGTTTAATTGACCAATGCCAAGTCATTAAATTTATATTTATTGAGAATATAACTTAATTAATAGTTAAGGCTGATCCGCTTGTAATTTAAGAATATAATCTAAATCTAAAAATCTAGGATAAAAAAAAATTTCATTAAAAATAATCTTTCCCTTTATTTTAATTTATATTTGGATAGATAATATTTTACTGTTTTCCATGGTTATCATTAGGACATAAGCGGGATATTTTTATTTTACATTAGTAAGTTACATATTAATAGGTTAAATAAATATCTTAAATCGGTCTAATTTTATTGCGACACTATTAGGTGTTAAGTTTAAATAGGGAAAGATCAATCATTGGGTTAAAATATTAATTAAAATGGAAATGATTATATTATAAACAAAATCGGGAAAAAAATAAGGAATAGTATTATCCCCTCTGAAAAAATTTATGATTTAAAAATACATATGATAAATTTATAAGTATTACCATCACTGCTCTTTTCAAGATTTTGTTATAAACATTATGCAAATCGCTAAACTAATTTTTTACATTCTTACTCAACATAGGATATGACACTAAATAATTGGCTGATCGTGTTGTTAAAACTTTGAAATTCAATGTTGTTTGAATCCTTCAAATCTTCTATACTAGTAAGCATGTTTTATGATTAATCTTAGATTCGTATTTTAATAATTAATCGGAAAGGCTTAGTTTTAATCATAAATACATAATTTACCATCAGATTAAGTCAATAGAAGCTTATATATAATTCATCCTTTAATATTCGATAGGATTTAATCATCAAGATTTTAACGAAAAATTAAAAATAACAGTGTAGGGTAGACAACCAGGAGGACAAGGTTTCAAAATAAATATTAAGTCAATGATTCCCTAGACGTCGTAGAGTGTATTTCTCAGTCTAAAATTATATAAAATTAAACTTATTTTCGTTGAACCTTTTCACATAGTTAATTTCTTTATGTAAAATTATTAATCTACTTTTTACTAATTATAAATGTATAATTTATTATCACTTAAAATAAAACATGTTTTTTATCATGATATATTCAAAAATGATAAATGTGTGGAACTGTGAGAAATAATGAGAAGAAAAATACTGAGATTTTCAACTTATTGAATTAATACGCAATACTGGAATTTTTATTATTCATCAAGAGCAAAAAATATTGATATTTTAAATGCATGATGGATATGCTCACTTTTATTTGATTACGTTCATGCGGCAATCAAAATAAAAATGTATTCGACGAAAACAAGATACATTAAGAATATATAGATTGTTGCTAAAGTTTAAACATTCATATCCAATTTGTATCAGAATATTTCAGAGTTGAATCGATAAAAAAATGGCCGAATGACACTGACAAAAATTTAGAGGAAATTTAAAAAGATGTAAATTGAAGATTTTTATACATCATTATCTACACGATATTAAAAGAAAAGTGTAAATTTGCAACGGCTGTTGCATAAATAGCCATATCCACACAAAAATTTTATCCCTCATTTGCGATATGAAGTTAAATGAGCCGCTTTCTTCAGTTTTAAGAAATCTGTTTTTCCTTATTTCATTATAATGCAACCTTTTCTTTTCTCAAATCCATTTTTTTATCAAGCATATGTAATTAAGAAAGGTGCCGTGTCTATTTGATACCATTCTGTGAATTGAGCTATGCCATTGTATAAATACCCTCTTTTATTTACATCCTTAGGATAAGCTATATATGTGTACTCAATAATGGTATAAAGGATTAAAAAACGATAACTTATATATTGATCATAATAAAAATGGTATTATTATTTTGGTTAAAAAAATCATAATTTGAATGTTAAAACAGTTCTAAAATGGTATTAATTTTTTTTATAAATAACTTAATCATTTTCGGAAACGAAATGAGACAATAAAGAATTATAATTTATAAATATGTGTAACTAATAATCTATTTAATTTTATTAAAACCACAATTTCTCATTTCTAGGGCTCAATATCTTGTTTAAGATTAAAAGATTGCGGACTCAACGCGCTTTACAATAATTTGATTTTGATTTTTTTGACAGTTAAGACACTTGATTTTTAAAGTATCTATGCAAGAAATAATTGATCATATATAATTTATAAATATGCACTCGTTGTTAATTCGATCATTATCAGCCATAAAGTTATTCAGTTCAACGACAAACTGAGAATTTATCACAAATGTATAGGCTTCTACTAATAGACTATAATCATTTTTTTTCTTGTCATTAAGGGCTGCAAGAATGATAAGATCTTCTTGCGTCCTCATTGCAACTGTAATTGTGGAAATTTTTTCGCCTAACTTTTACCGTAATTGATTCGCATGTTATTGTAAAATTTACTCTGGCCCAAAAATAAATTTTTACGGTCATTCATGAACATCAATGCTAAAGATGGTAATTCTGGTTTATATCACTAGGTCGATAAATCTGCCTGATTTACTCTATTTAGTATTATGTAAATTTTCAAAAGATGGATTATTATATCAATCATATATCTGTGTATACTTCAAATTAATATATATGTGATAAAATTATTGAGGAGCTAATATTATTTTTTTTAATGCAACAAATAGTTGTCATCAATTATCAAACCCCTGTGTCCCTCCAATTGTTGACTTTTATTTGAGCCATTCTATATTAATATCAGTCCCTATTCTGTCAGCCTGATGCCTAAATCTTTAAATTGAGCTAAATTTTCTACATTAACATTAAAACCTTGAGAAACATTGGAAATCCGTTTTATTCTCACCTTAACATTTTTGATATTAAGGGCTCATATAATGATTTCTTTTGTATATGTACGGATTAAATATCTCTTCAAGATCATTTACATTGGATTTTGAAAATTCGATAACATTTTTAGGCATTTTCATTTATGACTGATTATCTCAACTTTGACGAAGTATAGTCATTTTTTTAAACGAATTTTTTTAGTTTTGAAATGCTCTATATTTTAAAGAATAAAATTTATAAATATATAATTCCAAAAACTCTTAAAGTTCCGTTTATGTTCTTGTTATGAAAATAATAAAATTTTAAAGCTGTTTTATGGAATAAACAATTAAAAATCAATTCTTTGTGTTAGAATAACAATACTTCTCACTTAGTTAATTCATAAATAAAAAAATAGTTGTTATCATAAATAAAAGGTCAAGAAGAGAATTTATTTTTGGGCTTTTTTGGTTTAAAACAAAATTTAACTTCTGATTAACACATTCCTTCTATTATCATTCTCATTTTGACGTCAAAATAAAATAAAATTTAAAACGCATATTAGAAAAAAACCTATTTATCGCGATTAACCAGTCAATATGGTTTTTTTGTTTATCGTTGTCATAGCACGATATTTGTTACGTTCTTTTAAATTTTCAAATTTTTATTTTTTAATTCTCTTTCCTGTATTCCAAAATAAAGTATCGATGGCTATTTTATAAATGGTCATCTGATTTCACAATTATCATAAATTAAATTCTAGGCAAGCGTTAGTTTAAAAAAATTAATTGGTAGACTGGAACTTGTATTAAACCTATAATTTTTAACTTATAGGTTTTGCCAATTAAAATTTTTTAGATGGCTGTATAAATTCAGAGGAATTTTTATTTGTCATGAAAGAAGAGCATTATTTGAGGATATAATTTTTTAATAACACTTTTTTAAATATCTCACAACAAACACATAAAAGTTTAACAGAGGTTTTTTCTTAATACGCTGTGTTAAATAGAAGTTGAATCAGAAATGAACTTTTCTGATACATTTTATTTATTTATATCAGATATGAAGTAAATTTTAAATATATTCATTTCATATTAATATAAAATGATTAAAATTTTGGATATCAAATATCATATTATAGATTTACACATTGAATATAATAAGAGGTGTTTTCCATTTTTATTTTGTTGGCCATTTAAATTTAATAGTAACTATAACTAGACCATTGCTATTCACTTTTTATCATCTTTATTATTTTGTATTTCTTTTCTTTTGCCATTCTTCTAAAGCTTTAGAAATTGTTTCCTCACGACGACCTTTTAAAAATTGAAAAAAATGGGGTTTTCCTTCAGATCAATATTACCCAAGTCTTTATCTCGTTTTGCCCAGTTTTACCAGGGCCGCTTTATTTTCGCTTGTGCTGGTATTATTATTTCAAAGAAGTATTTTAATTAATTTATCCATTTAATAATTTTACATATGAATCCCAATATACTCTAAAACAGCTGTATCATCTATTTCTTGCTTCAATGATGTCCCTCAGTTCAATAAATTGACTAGTTACTATATCATATGTTTTACTAGATCTACATCATTGAATTAAAAGACTAGCGGGGCTTTGTTTATAATTTTTTTTTTGACACTTTGTTTTGCTTTTATGAAATGGATAAGTTCTGTTGATGTATTTGTAAAAATAACCAGAAAGCCAGGATAATCCACAAATGCAATCACAGTGAAATTGAGATAAATTTCAATCTTTGTGTATTGTTTGAAATGTTTTGGGTAATTTTATGTATTTATAAAAACAAAAAAAGAAATTTTGAAGCATTGCATCACTTATGCTAGAGAAAAATTTGTTTTTGAAACCCTATAAAAGCGGAAAAGATTTAAAAAAATAAAATAGTTGAAATTTTCAAATTTTCCAAAAGTTTTGAGGTTAATCCAGGGCTATATAGCAGTTTAAAAACTCTCATCCATACTAAGCGATGTGCAAAATAATGTTTAAATATTAAACTACGGCTTGGCTATTGATTAAATAAGGGATATTAATTGGTAAACGAGAAATCTTTTTCAATGATAAAATAAATCGATGAGGATAAATTAATGTATAACCCATGACAAAAATTCGATTCTATATTGAATTCTTTTTTTTTTAAAAACTCAATCGATGGAAAATATACATTCTAAAATAGTTTTTGGCAAATAAAACTATTAATATTCCTAGTGATTTAATCACTAAAATCCTGGGAATTAAAATTGTTTCTTTCTCATAGTTGTAGTTAAATTATATGACTGGTGAGCAATAAGAGTATTTAATTTAATAGTAATTAATTTATTAAACTATCTTATAAATTAAATGTACCTTCAGAGTGTTTATATCTAGTAACTCATGACATTCGAGCGATAAAAGCTAGAGTTGGCATCTTAAGATCGAGTTAGCGTTCCATAACGTGGAATATTTAAAAAAAAATAATCACTTTCTTAGAAAAGTAAGTGAAATCCATAGAAAAATAGAAATTTCTTTAAATTGGGGTCAACGAATGATCAGATTGATCGAAATATGTTTATCCACCTTCAAGGTCAACAAGGCATATCTATAAAATTTTATAAATATCCTTAATAAATCTAGATCGTTGATGAAATTCCAATGATAGATGTTCTCTGTTCGATTACAATAATATAGTCGTTGTTTTGTCTCTTAATTTATGACAATCATAAATTCTGTTAACCACCACTGTGTTACCACAAGCTCAGTTTATTAGTTATTAAATTGTTAAGAATGTTAGTATTTAGTTAAAATGCATGTGTTTTATCGTTGTTTATTGGCTATTAAATTCACCTTACTAATTTTATAAGTAGAATCAAAAGAAGCGTCCCTACAAAAACACATAATCTGGACGAGAAATAAAATATACAATGGATACAAATGACTAAAATGCAATTTACCAACCAGTTCTTTTGATATAACTTATTATTTCTATATTATTAAAAACGGCGGCTTTAATTTTAAATAATTATAGTAAATTTTGTGCTGATTTAAGAATCAAAATTTATTTTGCTCGGTTTCTTTCTTCCTTGAGAATAAATTTACATTGATACCCCCACCTGACTGTAAAATTAATTGAATACCCTTTGAAAGGCTGTTTTAACAACTCTGTTAGAGCCTTCTGGGCTTCGTACCTCTAATATGACTCACTGTAATAAATTATAAAAGACATAATCAAGAACATTAAGAAAATGTTTTTTTTACGTTCAGTTTGCCCTCATTGTAAGCCTGATATTAAAGATCTTTTTTTAAAGTAAAATTTCCCCGCTCTTTATAATTTTTATATTAACAGCTTGGACTGCTACTGGGGCACGATACAAATTTTCGGGAAAGTAAAGTTCCAATTATTTTAACTACACAGGAGTGCTTAAACAGTATGTAAAAGACGTTTTTATTTTTCTAATGAACGAACCCATAAATCTTATTAATGGCCTAGAAAAGTTATGCCTACGAACGATTTCTTGATTTAAAAAATAAATAAGGCTAGAAGAATATGATTAAATATGGTCGGTTGGATTAGGGGTAGTATCGATAATAAAAAAAATAGTATTCTACCAAGGTAAAACTTCTCCCTTCAAGTAAATGTCTCTAAATATTATCATAATTAGGATACCTACGCAATCTATTGCTCATACAGATTAATAACCTACATGCAGAGTTTTTAAAGAAGAAAAACTATATTATAGTTATTGTTCGCTTACGTGAATACTTTTACCAGACGGCATCTAAGAAAAAGATAAAGCAGTTTATTAAGCATATAAGAAGTTTTATATATTAGCCTCAAATAAAAAAGACGGATTATGTTTTGATTTGTCCTTTTGAGAGAATATAAAACTTTTGGCTTGTCTGCGCTTATTATACAATAACACAGTTTCAATAAAAAACGAACGCCCTAAAGCTATTCCATTTTCATAGTGTCCAGTCTCCATGGTCACCTCCAATATTTTCCTCTACTAGGAACGAGTATTCGTCTTTTTTTTATAACCAGGCGTACTTCTGGTATTGAGTAACTTCTCAGGTGTGGGTTTTCATTATATTCTCTTTCCGACAATTTGGTCTGAGCTGTCGAATTCATTTGATTTAGCTGTCATACTTTATTGTTAATGATGTTATATCAATTCTGTCTTGCTTGTCCCAAGGTAAAGTTAGTGGGGTATTATATCTGTCAACATATATCTTTAGTTGACTTGCATGACAAACTACTAACCTTCCGTCATAAAATATTTTAAATGTTTTAGTTCCCAATATTTTTGTAAAAGGCAATTGTCCTGCTCATCATCAATCCAAAATTCCACTTCTTATTCTTTTTGTTATCCAGCATTTTATCCTCAATCCATAATTTTTTTTCCTAACACACCCGTTTTATAATGGTTTCTGGTTGCCGTAAATTTTGTATCAAGATTCACTGAAACAATATTATGAGCTCGCTTTATTGATCGTTCTATCTTCTTTAAATTTTCATCAAAGTTGCTATAAGAAATAGAGAAAAATTAAATAAAGAGGTCCTTTGAATACTGAAATTCTCTTCCGATTAGATCCTTATATTTGGATACCTTAATTGGTTTGTGTGGGTTATTCCAGTTAGCCATGATTAATATAAGAGGCACCGTACCTAATAAACAGCAACGGCCAACAATTTAGACAACGTTCCAATACTCGTTTGGTTAAAGTTTGTCTACTTGCAAATAGAGATCCAAGCTCTATCCGTGTGAAATTTATCTTTTGACATTTTTTGACAAGATCTACAATAATTTTGTACATTGCCTGTCATTCTAGACCAGTGGTCAGCGAACTTTTTCAGCCATAACGACATATATGAACATTCCAATAATTGAAAAAAAATTGGGAGCCAAATCTGTAAGTCAGGTTGTATGTTGTTTTTTTAGGCATGATTCCGTTTGGAAAAAGATCGCTCGTATATATGTAGAACCGAAAAGGGGAAAAACAGCAAACGCAAGCCAAATCTGCTTGGTAACTACTTTTATTACACTAAATAAAATTAATTTTTTTATTCAATAAATATTAATGCGAACAATGCTCTTGCATCTCCTTGGAAAGTTTGAGTAAGTCAGGCTTATATGTTGTTGTTTTTAATTTGAGGCATGATTCCAAATTCTCATCAATAAGACGATTTCTCAATTTACTCTTGATAATATTCATGCTTGAAAACGATTGTTCACATGTATATGTAGAACCGAAAAAGTAAAGAATAGCAAACGCGAGCTTCTTCAGCTGATCGTAGGAGTTTGGGATACTATTCCAAGCATTGAAAATGATCATATCTTCCTTCTCCAGGTCATTCA
>SGJC01000038.1:0-31580 GCA_009887335.1 Henneguya salminicola | reverse complement strand
AGATTAGGTATGAAAGAGCATGTAACTGAATATTTTTTTGTACAATTACAATTAGTGTACAAACCGACATAGTACATGTATAGTGGATAGAGTATCAGCTTGTTAACAATGAAATTTTTCATAATACATATTTTGATTTTTGCTATGGGGTCCAAGGCCCATCTCGCGTTATAACCGAATCCGCGCTATATCCAACCGCCTTATAGCGAGGGTCCAGTGTATATATAAAAAAATTATAGTTTTCTCTGTCATTTTAGTTATATCTGTTAAGAGGTAATGATGTGACATCATTAAAAATAAATTTTTATATTGCGGGAAATTTAAAGACTTTCATTTATTTATAATTTTCTCAAATATATTAGACGTCTTCACGTCTATTCAGAATTCATTTTAGAAATATTAAAGTGAACCTCATGACAAGATGAAGTCCGTCAGCTAACGATATAATTGATTAATTAGTGCAGAATACAATCGAGGTTTACAGTTGCCAAAAGACCGTATAAATATTCGTTTACAACAAAACGATGTACAGTTCGTTTTGTTAAACGGTATTTTCTGACAGGAGAAATTGAGAACAAGGCCAGAAGACCATCAACACAAAAAATTTAGCAACGGCTTAGGAAATTGAGATAAAACGTTTGGTCGAAATAAATTCCAAAATTCCCTTAAAGGCTAATTTTAACAAATATATGAAGGAATTCGGTGTTAGGATTTGTAAATCCACAGCAACAAACATTTCAACGAGATTTTCGTAAACGTTAAAACATATTCACATAGTTACTGAACACAGAAAAACCCCAGAGCCCATTGATTCGTGTTAGCAATACGTTCTCAGATATATCAATTTTTAAAGTAGATTTTCTGAAAATGAAATTATGTCTTTTTATGATGTTAACTTAAATGTTTCGTAAAAACGTTCTATCGGTTGATCTAAAGGAAGCAATGACCATGTGGTCAGTTCCACTTATACAATCTAGAAATATTTTAATTTGCTATGGTATGAGCAGATCAACAACCCTACTTTATGAATCACGCCTTTTTGCACATAAGTTGGCAAGTTGTTCATATTTTTTATAATCACTTTGACAGCGATTAAGAAATAAACGTATGAATAAGGCCATTCTAATCATGAATAATGTCAGATTTCAAAAAACTGTTGAAATGAAATCGACAATCATCAACGCTCAATTAGAACACACGTATTTACTTCATGTTCACCATTTTTGAATCCGATTGAGAATATTTTTTCCTAAGTGGAAATCCAAATAAGGAAGCAGGGCTTCTAACATGATTGAAACTGAATCAAGCTTTATTACAAGTCCGGATAAAGAAGACAATTATCGAAATATTTGATTAAACTTTATGTTCTTACTTTTTCTATATTATTATTTCTTCTTCATTTCCTGCAGTTAGTTTGCCTGCTGTCTATAACTTTTTAAATCTGACCATAAAATTCACCTTTGGGTCAAGGAAAAATATCGAGAATAGGCATCTTAACAATAATGTATATTACAGCTCGAGATCACACTCTTACTAATTATGTCAAAAATGGCAAAATCAGTATTAAATATTTACTATACTCATCGAGAGTGGAGCCCGTCTATTTTAATACAATCGGGTAATGTCTCGTTCAGCTGCCTAATTTTATATATTTTACACACAGTTATTCACGAGACTATACTTAAATATTTTTGTTTCTTTAAATCATTTTGAAATAGTATTGGACGATGTTGAATTAGTCTTGGAAACCCTGTTATGTCTTTTCAAAGGAAGAAAGACAAATCCCGTCTCACACGTGAGGGATTTTACATATTGAATGGAGGAAGCCATGCAAAACCCTAGTCCGGTGGAATTTTTGTTTTCTAATAAAATTCCTTTGCTAAGGGGCACCCAGACTAAAGTATTTTATATTTTCTACCATTTTTGACTGAAAAATATTATTTATCATATCTCAGTAAGGATCTTAAAGGATGAAATATTATAACCCTCGAGACTCTTAAAATAAAAAGATATATTGTGCTAAAATTTGAGCGGCATACCTAACGTTTGGGATTTTTAGTTAATATTGGCAGGCTTTAAACTATATTCTATGATAATTTAATTTCAACAGAATCATTTATTTCAGCCGTGTTCGTAGTATAGGGTTGAATTTGCAGTACTTTCTATTCTACATCAAACATATCTGCTTATAGTAGCCCGTCATCGTCTCTTTACTCTGATTAAAATAATTTTTTATAACAGATAAATTTATTTTATTATCTTAACAATTCTGTAGCAAGAAATAATTGCCGCCTATAGATTTATTATGGCATTGAGGTCTCACCTACTAAAGCCCATTACTAAACACTAAACTTTACTAAAGCTGCATTGACTTGTGTGGCCTTCTCTTTGGATAGTGCTGAATTAAAACTTAGTCTCTCTGATCCAAACAACCTTCCGTATTTTACCAATGCCTTATTACAATTGCCCTCCTTACTTTTTTAAGGCATTATAATCTAAGAAATAAGATGTATATAAAAAATGAAACTACATCAATTTATTGTGTGTTAGTAAATAGATTTAGCTTTTTAAAGTTTTATACACATAAGATATGGTTGTTTTGCAGTCTTGAGAAGCCATCGTAAATAAAATATGCAAATTATTGTTAGGCAGTTCCGAACATATTTCAAACGACAAATAATGAAGATTATAAATTGGAATCTACCAGTGAAATAACTCTCATTGAAACACCTACCGTGGGAAATAGATTTGATGAAACTTTCCTAGTATTACTGTGGGCCTTGGTAGAAGAGTTAAAGTTGACGATAGAAAACGCAAGCTAGCTAGAACTTGTATATACTTATAGCTTATTCTAAACTCATATAAAAAAAGTCTTAAATTGATTCAAAAAAATGATCTATAAAAGGTTAAAAAAGTATTTCTCAAATAAATCTTATTTTTAAGACAATTAAATAAAAATACAGTTTTTGTAATAGTAATATTTAATTTTATTAATGCATAAATATATGTACAAATATATAAAAAAGAACAAGACAATATTGAAATTTTAATTAAATTTTGGAGATTTTTTACGTTCCCACATTCTTATATTCAGCCATTATGTGGTTTTTACCCGCGGTCGTGGCCGTCTTAATTCAAGTTCCACTTGATTGATTTTTTTTACTTGGGTCGCTTCGGTGCACGTCAGATTATATCTAGAGAAGAATTATTAGAAGTTTTTGGGATTTGATCATGGTTCACCTAATAAAAAGAACTTGTGAAGATCGGAGATATAGAAGACGGGAGTCATGACTCGTCTAAATGGAAGTTTCACTTCATTGACTAGTAGTAATCAGAGAGAACAAAAATTAATTTTGGTAGAACTTGATTTTTGTCTTTTTGGGACTTTAATTAATGGTTCAAACTTTAACAATAGGAATTGCGTCATTAAAAGCACTTTAAAAAATCATAGTAGGCTTTAGCGTGACAGACAGAATTGTTTTAATATATGTATAATTAATTAAAAGCAATATAAATCATTTCAAAATTAAAAATTCGCCGAAGCCGCCATATTAGTTATATACTGCGCATATTCATACGCGATTGAGCGTGACAGACAGACAGAATTTTTTTGATATATATTAATGAGAAATTTATTTACAGATTATTAAATAATGAATGAGTAAAAGTGTGTCAATTGGACGGAATAATAATCATGTTTAATGTAATACTTATACATAATTTTTTTTAAATATTGTAATTCCATCTTAATGTGTGCTTTACAAACTAAGACATAAATTAGGCATCAAAAAAATGTATACTTTTAGGAAATGTTCATAAACGCAAAAAATTATTTTTATATTAGAAAATTACTTTTTAACTTATAAATATTTCATATTGATTAGATTTATAGTATTAAGAATTTTTGGATTAAAAAAACGATAACATACTTAAGAACATAGGCAAATTATTTTGATAGAATGAAAAATATAGTTTTTAAGTGTTTGACATATTGTTTAATATGTGTTGCTTTCAATGACATACGATATCTTGAACGTGCAACAAACTTTGTAAAAAATATTAATTTTTTATTTAGATGAAAAGAAAAATATATATAAAATTCTCAGGATATAAAAGCATAAGAAATGCGGGGCACCAATATGGAGGCTGTGGTGTACGAAATAAAGCGGAATGCTTACCGTGCCGATATGAACTATTATTGGAATTGGTAATATTTGAAAAATATACATAATCTGAAATTTTCTTTTATGTATCTTATTCCTTTTTAGATACATATGATGGACCAATCATTGATTCCGCTTGATAAATTTACCAAACCCCGTTCGAAAATTCGGATAATGAAGAAATATCCAATTATGTATTATTCGGAGATTGTAATATATTTTTATATTTTTAAATATCATAATGTGTAAAAGATATTAATTATATCTTTGATTTTAATATCAATCAATAATATTTTAATTAAATAAGATCTGGGTTGTTTTGTATTTATAAAGCTTTGTTTAATTATTAATCTAAGGGTTTTTCCAACTAATTTTTTTACGGTAATAATAAAACCAAGTAAATTTATACTGATCTTTATTGAAGAAAATAATTCATACTCACATATTTTCAAATATTAAATTTAAAAACGACTGAAATTATGCAATAAAAAAATTCCATTTTCACACTCCTACTTTTATCATTTGTAAATATTATTTCACATTTATATCAATATATATAATAAATAGTGTTAAGAGCATTATTTCTCTATGCCAAGACGGTCAGATTATCTCATGTTCTACATGATATTGTTCATCTTAAGTAATGTTTTCGTAAAACAAGAAAATCCCTATTTTTTGTAAAATTTATTAGGTTGGTACGTTTTAAACAGTCTTAATCCCTCTCGAGGTTTTGATATGTTTTTCGATCAATTATTGATTTCTTCAGCGATTTCCAAGTATGATCTTTAAATGTTACTTTCTCTTTTTTATTTTTATAGATTAAAATTTAGTAAAAGTTTAACAAAAGAATAGCCTTTTTATTTTTTTCAATTTACTCATTTAGATTGTTTATGTCGTCAAATCCTCAATGCCTAATTTAATTGTTAAGGTGAGATAATCGAAACCGTCCAAAATAAATTATGACAGTATATGTTGAGTATATAGCCTGGTTTGCTATATTTTTTACTGAATTATTCGTTCCATAGTAAAAATATCTCTAATAGACGATTCATAGCTGATCCGGGTCAACTAGTGTTAATAAATATTTATGGATTTCAACAACTTTACTGCGTGAAAATACACGAACATGACAAGAATTCATCGAATTATTAATTAAAAAAAAATCAAGTAGGACATTAACCACTTTTATTAAAAACAAAACTCTTATCAATAGCAATTGCTTGGTTGAAGGTTGTAGAAAGATAACGATCGAAGTAGATTCTTTTTTTGCTCAATTAGAAGATATAGAGTGGATTTCAACAAGACACAACAATATTTATCAATCTTTTATTTTTTCCCGTTTTATGAGTGATAAATACTCGAAAGTCGGTACTTAGTAGGCTTCGCTGAGAGATAAAATTGGCTGTAATAAAAATGAATCTTTAATATTATAGCAATTTATAAAAAAACTATATATTCGAGGTTAATCATTTTCGAAAAACTTATTATTAATTTGGAATACTAATTCTGTGCTAAAAATAATAAAATATTGAAGATTCAAATCGTTTTAAAATTTTTATAGAAGGTGAAATTTTTGGCCGATAACCCGATTTGAATAGAGATAGGCTTAAATGTCGTATAGTGTTAGTTCAAGTCTTGTAATGGAAAGAATTAAAAAAATATTTAAAATATTTTGAGAGTATATGTCTTTCTCTGTTGTGGGATAGGTAATACGGTGGTAGACCGTTGGATAAAAGTCACTATTCGAGGCGTGGGGTGCAAAAACTTAGGAATCAGCAAAAACTTGATAAATTTTAAGGGGCATCTTAGCACAATAAGAAACACCGCTCCCTTGAAATCAGAGAGAAGTCCCAACTCTCCGTACCGTCAAAAGTTTAGTTATTTACTAAGAGTAATTTATTGGGATGCGTCTGATATAGAATGAGTAATGCTTTTAAATCTTCGCGATAAAAAATTATATATAATACGGTAGAGGAGTGAGGAAGCATACAACATCCATGTAAGATTTCTCACCTCACTTGAATATAATATAAGTTTATAAATATCAAATTTTTTAAAAAGTTGGATTAGGAAACGACCCCAGTAAAAGTTTAGTTTATGGTTCGATGTATAAAAAGAAAGAGTGAAAATTATTGAATCTTCTAAATCTAAGTATCAGAATTAATCCAACAATTTTTTGGAAAATATTAACAAAATTTGAGAAAACTCTTGCAACGGTTTCTGTATTCTTTGTATAAATTTTCAGCGAAAAAACGCAAATTTTTATTTATTTATTTCAAATATAATTTTTTTTAACAAAATTCATCTTTTTAATATATTTTCTGGCTATATCGAATAGAATCACATCTACTTCGTACAAAAACTTAAGTTATTCTAAATAAAAGTTAAAAGCATTGAACTAAAAAGTTAGGTGTACATACAACAGTTCTAAATTTAATCTTTTTCAGCATATAACGAAAATTGAAAAAAATAAATTATTATGAATTATTAAAAAATTGAAAAGAAAACAGCATATTTAGATTATAGGACTGTATGTTTAAGAAATTTATATCCCAATTTTAATTTTGCAAAATTATATGCCCGAATTGCGTAAATCTGCAATAACGATATTTCAATTTGTTTAATTTAAAAACATTATGCAGAAACTGACGGAATTAAGTTTTATTTTTCGTTATTCTAAATAAAACTCAACGCTCAATTTCTCGTGATTTATCTTTGTGCACGTTTATTTAGCTTTTGGGGGGTTTTTTATAATAATTTATAATACAGTAATTTGTAATTATGTGGCATTTTTAAAATTTGTGGCAATTGCAGAAAATAAAGTGATAAATAGGCTTTCGCGTTAAAATTTTAAATATTATAAAATAACTTCTTTAAATGCAATAAGATCAACTATCCCCCTTATAGGGGTAATATCTTAATCTTACATATGAAACTTGTCCACATGGGAAGAGGGAAGACCGAGTCCCAAGATCATTGAGGAACAGATTTAATAATTGAGTCACAATATTTATATTTTAAATCAATCGCCGAATCCTGAAATTTATCTATTCTTTCAATTCTTGTATATGATAAACATGTCAATGAATTTTTTCCAACATAATTTTGATCTTTTTTTGTTTATCTCGTCGTTTGAAATTAACCGAATCGAAAATTGAACAGTTTTTTTTTCTGGATTATATTAATTATTATTCAAATAATTTGATAAGCAAATCCATTTATTTTAAATTTACGAAGATTTTAATATTTAAGGCTTTGAATCTGCACTCAACAAAAATGACATTTTTGTCGTCTTACACCTTTAAAATGCATGGAAATTATATGTATGAATTATTGTACCTTTTTAAATAATTATTATCATTAAAAATAGTTAAAAAGTGGATGTGTCTTATATTCAAAACGACCCTAGAGGAACGGAGTTGAGAAATAAAGAGCTTTACATATTTCCTAACTTATAAGCAGTTCTCACACGATGGGGGAGCTAGTTAATGTCAAAAATCAATGAATTAAGCTATTTTGAACGCAATTTGCAATGATTTACTCACACTAATTTTTTTTATGAAATTTCAAATAGGAATATAATTTATACTTTTATAACATATTTATTAAAAAATTTTGTTATTATTATTAAGTTGACGGAAATTTATTTAATTATGTAAATTTAGGCTACCGCAAGAATATTTTTGGTAAGTTTAGAAGCTTCAAAACTTAAAAATGATAATACGAATTATATAAAATTATATTTTCCTTCATACTATAAAATAGATACGATAATAGGTTCGTCAGGAAAAATGTGGTTTTATGCATCGATTGAGTATTAAAAACATAAAGGATATTTAGTGTTTCTTTGTTTGATCCTAATCAGAATTACTATGGTTTCGTTATTTACATTAATTCTATAAATTGGAAAAAATACAAATTAAAAAATCAGAAATGTTGCACACTGCAATATCATGAAAATTGCGAAATCCCTGCGAATATTTAATAAAAGTTGCCATTAATGGAATAAAACAAATAATTCCAGGTAGTTTTGAAGGGATAGAAAACAAAAATTATAACATGGGAATAGGAATTATAATCCACGAATTTTATTTCAGAAAAGTATTTTAATTATTATGACCAGGAAATTATTAGCTTTCAAATTATATTTTTATCCGACATATATCAAGCCCCTATTGCCGATATATATATTTCGAATATATCTAACCATCCAAATGTTCTGTATGATAGATATAATATAAGTGATGCTGATAGTAATCTGTATTTGAGTGTGAGCTATGGGTATTCTTATTTTTCCTAATTTGAAAAGTCATTTGTGCAATAAGCATGCCCATAACAATTGTCTTATACAGTGCGCTGCTGTTCGCTCTATGGAATATTGTGATTTTCAAACCGGTACAAAAAAATGTTATAATGGAGCAAATGATACATTAACGTGCGAAAATAGTTAATTTTTATATTTTTTAAAATTAGAAAATTTAATATATCATAGGGATATTTGCAATAATCATGGATCCTGCAAGGTTGAAAAATATCGTTATATAAGATTGCTAAAAACAAAATTTATTGTATATGCGACCCCGGCTATAGTGGGAAATACTGTGATGCACATGTGTGCAAATTTGATTGTAGTGGAAATGGGAAATGTCAGGGGCCAAATCTATGCAATTGCGATCCTTTTTATAACGGAAATATATGCAACGAATACCTATGCGAAAAACAAGCAGAATTTGATTGTCCAGATGACTGTAATATATTATATTTAAAACTTTGAGATATCAGCTATTACTCAAATAATTCAACTATTTGTCATTGTAACTTGCGAAAATTTCAAGCGAACATATGTGGGAAACGTAAATGTGAGCTATTCTGCAAATTGGGTGTCTGTTTTTATCATTCAAAAGAAGTATCTTTATTTTATATCGAATAAAGAAACGCTACTACTGTTTATGCCATGAATTAATTTTTAATAAATCTTGCAGTATTTATTTATTATAAAATATAGTTAAATTAATTTCCTTCCCGAGACGTATCATAAAACTCAAGAAAATGCTATTTTTGATCGTGGTATTGATTTTTATTATATGCTTACTCACAATCCTACATATATTTACACTCTATAAAACGGAAAAAAATATTTTTCGACAAATTAGAAGAAGATTTGTTGAGGAGCGAATAAATTGTTAATAACTTAATATTTCGTGTTAAAATAGTGAAATTCTTTTTTACAAATTACCTATCAAAATATCTTTTGGCGTGAAATAACTAAAATCTTTTATTACACTGAAAAATAATAGTCGACACCAAATGAAATATTTGTTTTTTTTTAATTATATTTACCTAGCTTTACTTCATTCTTCCAAGCCTTTCTATTTTTTGGTTTAATAATTTTACATTCTTTTGAGGATACCTAACAAAACAAAAAAAGTTTAAATTGCAAATATTTTAGTTATAAGCTTGCCAGGTAATTGCCGAATGTCTATAAAATAAAAAGCGCACGAATTCTTTTTTCTTCAGTTTTTTTATCGGTCTATTTTGGCCTACATTCATAGTATATGGATCGAAAATTCATTGCCGCTGAGTTGAAAGATTTCTTTATATTTTTATAGCTGATCAAATTAATTTTGTAATATTGAGCTTAATATTTCCAAAAAAACGTCAAATTTTGCCTAAGAGAATAAACTTTAAAAATATATTAGAGATCAAACAGAAAATAGAACGAAACTTTAACTTTTTCATGCTAAAATAGTCATAAATTCTAATACAGACTAAACCCATATTCTTGTGTCAGATTTTTGTTCTTTTGGCTCAAATAGTAGTAAGTATTTTGAGAAACATATATCAGAGGATGATACAAGACGATTCACAGGATAAATTTAGCTGCTTTCCAATTTCTCATCGTTTTCTCCATAACGACTTTTTTATCATTGAATATTTCTTCGCAACAGATAATTTTTATTACAAATTTATATAAAACTTATGGGATGTATTTATTATCTATTCCATCAATAAATTGATTGAAATTTTTTGCATATTTCTGTTGTTTCCATATTTGAGGTATATCTGAGTAATTATCCTATTTGTTTATAACATAAATCCTGCTTTCTTTTTTATTAATTTTAATGGTAAATTTTTTATATACAAAAGGGATTATTTTATGAGTTGTTCTAAGACAACAAATTCATTTCCAAACACTAGGGTCATCTCATCAAAATATTATTTGACGTGGTGAAAGATCTGATATATCATAATTGTATGTCTTCTCCGATTTTTCGAATACATGTATATTAGAGACCATATTGTTGGCAATAGTAAAGTCTGTTTTAGAGAAAATCCTAGTTAAGACAGCCTACATCGTTTCCGTCTATCGAATTGAAAATTGTATTAAATAAAAAGGCAAAACATCAATCTCTACAATGAGAACCAAATCAATATTTTTATTTTGTAAGAAAGTCGAATATAAGTTTCTTCGTATTTGAACAAAATTATTTAGGCTTGGGGCATTTGGTAAGGGAATTGCCTAGCTTAGTATTACCAAGATTATTTATGCAATAAAAATAAGTTAAAATTATATAAAGAATTGATGATTGACGATAAAAATAGCCAAAGCAGATACAACCGTTTTTAATTCATGAATCACTACTTTGAATTATTCACCTGCACGACTGAGAGAAACAACAAAGTATTTGTCAAAATGCCTAACGAAAAAGAGGCATCGATGAAAAACACTGCTTGATAATTCATATTTATTATCATTATTTTTAAGCCAACAAACAAATCGTAATTTAACATTCACTTATTTCGCTATCTTCATCCAAATTCTTTTTTGTTAATTTCTTAACTAAATTATATTTTACAGCACATATGCTCGTTTAATATTGTTTGTGAATTATCCCCTGTATTTTGGTTATCCGAGTAATGGAATTTCTAACTGTTTAGTGTTCGTTGTAAGGGTACAAAATTGAATATCTTCTAAAGCTAGTTGTTATAATTTTGTTTTATTTAATATATAGGTTGTCATAGGTTTTAGTGTATTCGCCTGTATATCTCGAACATCAACGAGAAAAATTTGGCATTCTAAGGTTGACTCCACTTCTCATATAATCCATGAATTTCAAAAAGGAGGATCCATGGGACATATTTGTATCCTTTTAAATTTTATAAGTTCAGAAGATTCTCCTTAGATACTTCCTTGAACATCTTTTACGTCTACTCTGTCCCTTACACATTTTTTCACTTTTTAAGTAATTTTCGATTTGGAAAGATATATTATTGCTATAAGCTGTTTATTTTTATTTCGTTGGCCTAAAAGAAAGAAGACTAGAACATTTTGTATATTTTAAGCTTACACAAATAAAATAATGTATTTTTTGAAAGATAACTTATTTACATAATTTTCTATGCATCATAATGTTTTATTTATATCTCAATATATATATTGAGTTGTACAGATACGAAAACTTTTCGTATAAATTCCGTAACCTAATACGCGTTTTTTTAATTATTCATAAAATATATATTATTGTAAATTTATTCATGTAATTTTTGCGGGAATTAATCGTAACCTATTAGTTATTAGAGGATTTTTTTTGAATTAAGCTATTAATCTGAAAATATTTGCCTTTTTATTGTAATACCGTTTAATATATTGTTATTTTCTTTGCTTGTGTTACAATCAAAAGAGAAGCCTCAAACTTTTGTAGTGAAACTAGGCTATTTGAAGAGTTTTTGAATTGCCTTAGATGTCTAAAAGCAATGGAGACAACACTGCTGCCAACAAGCCATCTAGTTTAATTTTTTGTATATGTGTGAAGAGAAGTTGGTAGAAATACAGACATAAAATATCCGAATGAAAAGAAACTTAGCTTAGGGGGGGAGGAAATTATTGATGCAAAAAATCATCATTCTAGCATATTATTTCATCAGTAAATTTTCAAAAAAATTTGGTCATTAGAGAGATCTCAAGAAATGGAGAAAAATCAACACAGTGATCATATGCAATAGATATGCTTATTAAAGAGTGGTGTGCTCTCAAGTTTTAGAAAACTATAGGATAGCTATTGGGGCAGGGTATACTGGGGAAATCTTCGAGGCTACTTTATCAAACGGAAGTACAATAATGGGCGTTTGATGGATATGCTTGGAAATTTGGAGGCATACACAGGGATGTAAAATAGACCTTTCTTATATTCGGCAGTAGAAAGAGATTACGATATCCTTATCTCCTTAGCAGTAAATAATATATTGCCGGTACAAAAATCCTCTCTGACTGTCGTATGAATTTTTTTTTGCGAAATAGACTTTAATCATCCTAGCCGTCATCCATTCAATGAATTTTGTTAACCACCTGGCTGGGCCCATACTCAAAATATCGAATGCATCTGGTGGAAAATCACGAAAAAATTTCTTGGGACCTAGTCCCGACATGAACACTTGTATCTATATCTAGGGGTGCCTATATGAGAGATCGTGTTCTCAAAAGTTTGTAAAAACGAATTTGAATATTTCTTGATGTATAAGAAATTTATGCTCTTATTACTTCTTTTTTTAATTGATAAAGCTTTATCTTTTGTAATAAATTTAGTTTTACTTTGAAGTTTATTGACGTTTGAATTAATTTTAATATTTTTTTATCTTTTATCAGAATTTAATTTAAATATCAAGATTTTCATTTATTAATATATATTCTAAGAAATAAAATGGAAAAATTAAGCATTTAGCACGTTCAGCCGACTCTTTGCTGTCCTCCGGGTGCAGAGAATATGTGGAATCATACAAAAAATAACACGAATTAATTTACAATATCGTGTATTTTATTAATTTTAAAAAATTTTTACAAAGTTACGGAGCTCTTTTCCGTCTTTTGAATCAACAATGGATTTGAATAATTTTTCTGACAAAAATTATCCTGAAAACATTTTTAATTTTGCGTACGCCCTAACACAATAATAGCGAAGACAAACGATTCTTTGTATTGACGCTTGTACTATCGATAAATCAAGTTTTTTAAACAAAATACAGGCAAAAATAATTTAAATTAAAAGTTGGTAGGTAATACAAAATAAATATTAATGCAAAAAATTGAAAAAAAATACAAATTCCGATGCTTATCAAAACTTTGAATATCGTGCCCAGTTTCGTGAATTCACTTAACCCGATAATTTTCGTTTAAAATACAATACCTTTGGACACTAAAATGAAAAAAATGGCATTTTGAAATTCCAAGGTTTTAAAAAAACATGAAAGAAAAATGTGGATTTACTTTAAATAAAAATATACCCATATATTTTGAATGGAAAGAAAGTATGGTACTTTTCCGTTATACGATCCGATTAAACTACACCTGCAATTCATTGTAAAATAATTCCCGAATTTCAACAACGAGTATATGGCGGAATGTGTAGGGAGAGCCCAGAATGCTTTATAATCCCCATAGAAGATCGTACAGAGGTCACCCTATTACTACTCATACAAATGAATTAAACCCGTAACGACAGAAAGCCACACAATTATAATTGGCGGCAAATGGAAATCCTATACTAAAATAGGGAATGACAAACGATACAAACACTTAACAGTAGACCACAGCAAGAATTTCGTAGATCCAATAAGCGGAGCTCATACACAAACGATCGAGAGAACATGGGGATCGGCCAAAAAGGGAAACAAGCGCAGAAGAGGAACGCATCGTCATCTTTTGGATTCATACGTTTCAGAATACAAATGGCGATCCACTTTAAACAACCAAGATCCATTTGAAAAAATTCTTAAAAATATTGCGGAATTTTGGTTGCCGGAGATTTAAAACACGTTTAAAAAATAAAATTTCTTTTTTTTAATAAAAACAGCCCGTATAACCGAATAGAACCTAAAGTAGTCGCAGTTAACAGAATAATATGAAAACTCAAAATTTCAAATTAAACAAAATAAAATATGAAAATTTGTCAAATAGGGCAATAAAAAATTTATATTCATAATTGAATGAAAAAAATTTACATTAAAAGTAACGTACATTTGTGACAATGTCATCAATGGAAATATATAACTCAAACGCACGACTTTATTTAATATAAAATTGAAACAGCGAGTAAATTATTCCCTTAAGTGAATTTATTAATGCATGTATTATCGATATGGCAAAATTATTATTCACACAAAAAAATAAGAATCCTATCAACTAAAAGGCTTGTCTAAAGCCCGGTTTCACAATTTTTTTTAGCGAGACCCAGTTCTAAAGACAGAATTTTTCCGCGACATAGTCGAATGGGGAAAAACTGAGGCATAGCGAACAAGAAAATTTCTTTAAATTTTTTACATATTTGGATGACCTCCCGAAAGAGAGTTATGACTCTTACAATAAGACAACCCTGGTCTACAAGAAGGCCTTTGAAAAAAGTACAAAGGGTCAACTGCATTACATACCGAGCAGCGAACATTCCGTGAAACGTCAATTACGTAAATATTTCCTCCCTTTTTATGCACACTATTTAAAATATAATAATATTTTTTGCAATGTTTTAACATTTTAATTCTGGTAATTTACAAAAAAAATTGTAAATATATTATTTTTGAATTTATTATTCTTCGGCTCAATCCCATTTTTTTCAAACATATATTCTGATCATTTGAACTGCGCGGTGTTTTAATCCCCAACTAAATAAAAAGATATCCAAACATACTATGGCAGTAGTAAGACACTCTAATAGGTTTGTTGTCTCGAGTATCAGTCAGTTGCCGTTCAAAATAAAGCCAGCTCTAATATATATTTGAAAAATCAAAAGACATTAAGGATATTTAGTTTTATCATTATTTTTCAAATCAGTTCCTGAATGTAGCGTCTCACCCGTTAACCGCACATTCTTTAAAATTAAATTATTTAAAATAAAATAAAAAAATTATAGAAAATAATTAAATTTGAGATGTTCGAGATTTTTACTTGTTGCTTATATTATTATTCTGAAATCATCATATTTCAAATATTAGGTTAAAAATCCCATTTTATTTTGATGTTACATTAAGACCGTTACAAAAATAAATTAATCCTTATTCTTTATTTAGGGCCTTCATTCATTAAAATAAAATAAAATTACACTGATTTTATCCTAATAAGATTAAAAATAGGACATTTGCGAAATTATAGCTTCGCACAATTGCAGGGAAATCACAGCATATTTATTATTCGAAAAAATGACTTAAATTTTTGATTATTACACATTGGGCTTGAATAGTAGCTCTAGTATCAGGAAGACTATTAAATTTTTATATATTTAATAAAGTTATAAAAAAAAAATGAAGTTAGTAAAGGAAAAATTAGTAAAATATACAATTACAGTCAAAGATTTTATGGGGAAGTTAATATATATGATACAGATCGGCTTCGTGTTAGAAAATAGGATCAGCGCCCCCAGTATAAGGCCAGTCATCTCTATTTGAGAAAAAGATCGGACAATTTGAAAAAAAATTTGTGCGATTTTCAATAAATTGATTCAAATATTGAAATAGCCTTTTAAGATTACCATACTAATAATGAGATCTTATGCTTGGACATTCAAACGAATAATAATTTTTGTATATGGAACAAGCCAATGCGTTTGCGGTATGGTGTATTTAGAGAGAAGAGAGTAGGAATCAGGTATAGTATCAAAAGTTCTACGCAACCGATGAATTTAGCAGTAATCGTACCTTTAAAGAGCATGCGCCAGGTGAGTGGCAGTAAAGCCCTACTCGAAGAGACTAGTAATTTTTTTAAATTTAGGCAGAGGTAAAACATAATTGGTGGGACTGATGTTATATACTTTATTATCAGATGTACCTTAAATCCCAGCCAATTTGTGCTTTCTTGGAATTAAATTTAATATACATATCGGTGGGGTTATTTCTTATCGTTAAAATGCAAGGTGATTAATCATAAGACATGTTTTTAACAAAAAAAAGCAATAAAAAAAAAGGATTTCATCAAACATAAAAAAATGCATGCTTTTTCGTTTCTTAAATGAATACATTTGCACTGATTTTTACTTTTCTTTCAATTTCGTAGATTACACGAATATTTTAAATATTAATATAAAAGGAAGACCGAGATTCGAGTTTAAAATGTTTGGAACGGTATAATTTTTGTTCGTTTAATTGTTGTCATTCTAGAAAAACGTCTGAAAAAATAAACAATATCTCCCTTCACATTAAAATATATCAAAAATAATAGTAACATTTCTCTCAGAGCTTATTTAAGTTTTTTATACCGATTTTAAGATTATAAAAATAGATTGTGATCCAATAAGTCATAAGTTTACTATTTTAACTTGATGTGAAAAAGCTTCACAAAAATTTCAAATAGAACCCATTGAATACAAAGAGATCATTTGGGTATATTATGATACTTTGAAACAGCTAAGATTGTATATTTATGCAGCTCGAAACGAAAAGACAATAAAAAAAGTAAAAAGTTAAACGAAAATATTTTTATTTTTCTCCAATCGACTACCTTCGGGAGCGTACTGTTATTTTTTCCACTTTAAATTATACAAAATTTAATTTATTCAGCCATCTTAATTATTATAAATGGTATTAAGTTTTCTACTTTTAAAGCAATAACTTTTTCACTGAATTTTTATGAAATATCAAAGATACACCACGCTCTCATTCCTCTCATAAATAAACTATTCGTTTATTCTTATGCTGTAAATTTAATTTTAACATGATTAAAAAATACGTTTGAATAAAATTTTGAGTTTAAAAGCTGTATTTTTTATAAAATAATGGATCACGAGAATTAAGAAGCTAATCAATTCGGTCCTTTACAAATAACTGCCAATAAATGATTTATTGCAAGGAACTATGTATTTTAGCGGCAATAAATCTATTTTCAAATTTCTCTGAGATCAAACGCTGTAAACATTTGTTGTTTGTATATTTTAAATTTCTATTAACTTTATAATTTAATATAATTATCAAAATAAATAAAATATAAAAGCCATGTGTGACAAAATAACAAAAAATTCGTTTCACGAATTGACCTCTAAAACAACGAGCCCTAATCGAACTGTACGAAAGAGACTAATTTTATATGCGCAGGATAATAAATCCTATTCTATTATAAAAATCCTTAAATTCGGTTAGAATAGTTGTTTGAACGGACGAAATTGAATGGAAAACTAGTCGATTGGAATTTGGGCGTATTTCAGCGCATCTATTTTCATACTATTTGAATTCATCTCGTATTATTTCTGCAAAAGAGCAAATATTTCATAGGCGTTCGCAAAAAGTCATACAACCGTCTTTTATATCTTTCGAGAGCATTATTTGTGCGAGTTTTGATATCTAATTGCGGTATCTTGGAACTGTTCCAAACATTCTGAGGAAAACATACAAGCCTAGTTCCTTCGAAATATAGCCAAAAGATATCGACCGCATCTCCGTGAGTTAATAAACTTTTTATATATTTGGAACAACAGAAATCATGTGGGAGGAGCTGATTGTGAGAAGTTCAATTTTCTGTAAAATTAGTTTGAAATTGAAATCCGACATGATATTTTTTCAGCTTTCTCTGTAATAAAGCCTGTTTTAAATGAAAGTAGTATTCTAGAATTCTACTTTCCGGGAACTCTTGTTTGCCCTCGAAATTAATTCTTTCTTGAAATCCGTCGAAATAGTCCTTGGCATGCAGACATATTCCATTAACATTATTAATTGATGCGATAGCTCACAGTATATATATTCGTTTTTTTCCACTAACTAATGCGAAGGCGCAGGGAACGTATAGTTCAGTTCCACAATCGTATGTCATAACGATGACACATTGAAAGTCGGGGGTTGGGGTGTTATCTTGAACGCTCCATCGATAAAGGTATGCGAATTAGAACTCAAAGGAGTTAGGGACTCGTTCTTAACCCTTTTTAGAATTCTGTGCTTTTCCCCGTCAATGTCACCGATTAAATAGCGTCTGAAAAACGGCTGCCATTTACGTTTTAAACTAAGAGGAGGAGACATGACTGCCTCAATCGGATTCATTCCAATTAACCCTCGATTATTCCGTATTGTCGAATATATCATGCTCTTGAAAGGAATGGTAAAATGAGCATTGACAAATCTCTCTCTCTCTTAAAGATAAAATTAGTCTTTGGAATATTTGGCTCGAACTCAAACTGAGCTTAGAAATTTTTTCAGTCAGAAAACTATTGATATAATTATTAGGAGACATTTCTTCGTTAGGAATGGTAACTGATACAATTTTGCATCCACATGTGTACTCCCTTTTCTGTCTTTTCGCACCATGTTTGACTAGTCTTGCCTCACACTCGCTCTTATACCTAAATCACCGATAATACGCCGCACCGCTTTTTCCAAAAGAATAATTATTTAACACAATACTAAAAGACATGTTTAACGCATGCGCGCATAAAATTAGTCTCTTAGTCTTTCCTTGTACTTTACCCCCGTAACGACTTCCCCTACATAAAATTAAGTCTAAAATTATTTTTAATGTACATTTTATTTATAAAAACATCGTAATTTTGTGTAAAAAACAATACATTAATATTGCGTGAAAAATGTATTTATTTTTAGAGTTTTTCAAAATTTGACTTTAGTCACCATGATATTTTATTGAGGCAAATTGTAAAATATTTTTGAAATAATTGAAAATTTTTCGGACTAATAAGATATCATTCACATTTGAAAGTCTTTCATTCTCATCTTTAGAGATTCTACTGGATTTATCAAAGAAATGGCAAAATAGAGTCTGTTGATAGGTCATGGAATAATTATCATATTTTTCAGGCAGTCTATAAATTTGAAAAAAAGAAATGGTGAAAGTCTTATTCAATTTTCGAAAAATAAGTAGGCAAGTCATCAACAGAATGCTTTGCTCGTCCCGGACCCTCATGTGTTGTCTTGATTAACATTCCAATTTCGCGTGAAAATACTGGCGACCTCGTTTCTTCATTTTTTATCAACTTTACCAATATAACTACATCGAAGTAATCTATTATTCGATTAATAAGTTGTGAGTTTTTTTCTACAATAAAAACTATTTTTCCGCGTATCAAATGCCCTGACAACGTCTTGCGGTTGTACAAATGCAATCGAAATTAGAGCTTAATCATACAGCAGTGGACAACTTCTATATTTTTGAAGCATGCGCGGAAATTTGAGGAAAATTGTTGTACAATCAAAAAACTAGTCAATATACTCTGCGTTTCTTAATGCCTCTAATAATCCCTGCCATAAATTGTCGGAGGACACACGACGGCATTGAAATTCTCACAGGAAATCATCCAATAAAGGCACCATAATATTTCCATCCTCATCTTATGAATTAGTTCGGGAAGAAATTTTGTATTTAAGTGAATTCCACGTGCCTTATATTGTATTTGTACACACACCAGGGTTAAGGTCTACAAAGTTCTCCAACTGATTTACAGTAAAATGTTCATACAATAGATTGAGATTTAAATAAGATCGAAATCAGTCTGCATGGATAATAGAATTAGGTAATACCTGTATCTGGAAGATTCGAGTCAGAGTGTCTGCAGTTCTATCTGGAACTTTAACCACAAAAAGTATTCTTTCTGAAGTAGGCTCAACCCCTCCAAATATACGGGTACCGCCAACTCTGTGCCCCCGATGATATTTGACCTTATCTAATTTTTCCTCGCCGATTTCAACAATAATATCATCGTCATCTATGATAATATCAATAAAATCCAAGGTATCAGACACCAATTTTGGTAATCTTCGGGCTATAGATGTAACCGACCCACTTCAAATGATCAAAACTGTTTCGATCTCCCAATTTTCAACTCAGGCAGCCAATGGTAATCAGCCTATAAAACTTCCTAAAAGAGTAGTTTCATCTTTGAGAACAATGTTCTTCCAAAAAAAGCACAGCGTTTTCTACATGATTTAGTAGAACATCTCAATTACTTTGAATACTGTTGAACAGTTCTTAGATAGAAAGTGCCCACCGTTGGTACTGTAACTACTTTCTTTCGCATCAGGCTATTAATTGCCAATTCTTCGTTGTCGAAAACAGCATGAATTTCTTTTCATGGAGCAAGAAATTTGAGAGAAATATGCGCATGCCTAATAGATGCTCCCTATTTTAGTAAAGATCCAAAAGTATAATTTTAATCATGGCACAAAACTCTTCATTGCATCGATAAAAATATAAAATTTCTGTATTGATTTGAAATTTTTTCAACATAGATTAGTGAAGGGGATTATAGCATCCCTTAAATTCGACTGTTGAAAATATAGATCGACAAAGCTCGAATATCACCGATCTCAAAATCAAAACTTATTTTGCAAGATTGAGAAAAATGTTGCAATTCAGTTAAATAATTAAGCCTGCTTTTATAGGATGCTTGGGTTTAGCAAGGTAAAACAAGCCGAACTGGAAGTATTTTATTCTTAATACAAGCATGAATAGTATATAATTATTTGATAAATAAAAGCGGCACAGTTTTAAAAATTCCTAAAAAAAACCCCTCCAAAAACTGTGAGAGAAGATGTAAAGAACGTTCGGAGGCACATATTATTATCCTTTGATAAACATCGTTATAAGCATATTCCAAAATTCGATTATTTGATAGAGTCTGAGTAAGATTGTGTTGTATCACGATTTCAGAATAATTGGTTCGATCGCCCTCTTTCGGTAAATCATTTGTAATTCAACGAACTTTTTAAATAAATCGTTTTTACGATTGTATATTCTGGATTAAGTTTATAATTTCTGTCGACTGATTAGTGTAATTAAAAATTATTTCAACGTGTGATTGTGTTCCCCAGAATCATCGACCAATTGATCCTTTAACGCTACACTTTTTTTTGTCATAATGCAGAATATTAGATTTAAAAATAATACTTTTGTCTATTAATGAATTTAATGGTAAAGTCGCTTAATATCAAAAATTACGCGAACGAATTCGTGCTGTGGCAAATTAATATCGTGATACCGTGCATAAAATTTTATGTTCGAAAAAATGTGTCTTTTTTGTAACTGAATGGCTTGTGATAGAAATGAAATATTCAAACCCGTCCTTGATGGGAAATTATTCCCTACCCGTGGCCTAGATCGACAAACGTCACATAAAGAATTTTATTTATATTTAAATTTGGGAGAAATTAAAAATATGTTTTATTGGGATTGAGAGGGGCAATCCCCAAAGTTATAAAAGTCCTAATATTAATAACAATTTGTTTTCACGTTTTTTAGACGGGTACAATTATTAAAAGACTATCTATTCGGAGAGGAGTCTAATACGTGTATGTAATAGATTTTTTTGTCATTTAGGATTTACTTTTTTTTTGAAGAATAACACTTTCCCGGATGCCCGGATACACACTCGTAAATGATATAAGTTACAAAAGAATTAACAAATTCGGACTTTAATAAAGTTTTTGTAGGAGCATGCGCAGTATATTTTAAAATATAGTGATAAACATAACAATTACATATAACGTCTAAATATGTTATTACTGCCCCCATTGTGTTGGGGAGAGTAGTGAACATGATCATCTAAATTCCCTGTAAAATACTCAAAATAAGACGGATCCAAGAATTCCGGAGGATATTCTTCATGGCTGGGATCCCTACGAGGTCTCATAGGAATAAATATATCGGCATCTGGGCCAAATGGTTGGATTGAAGGAAACGCATCCCTCGGACCTCCTTAAATGAAGATATAATGAAAAAAAAACCTATCATACCTGGGATATGATAAGCCGAACCCACCTCCTGTCGACGTTGTGGATTTTGAATATTCTCGATATGACTCGTTCTTCGAGTATTGTAATAACGACGACGATCACTTCCTGGTCGTTTTGAAGTTTTCATAAATTCCTAAATATTAACAGTTATTTTAGAACAGCGTAAGAATCGGTAGTCGTGGGTTGTCGTTCTAAACTTAAGCCATTAAATAATACTATATTTTCGTAAAAAAAAAGTGCGCCAAATATTTGGATCTTTCATATATTGGGACATGGATTGACAAGTGAGACAAAAATGTTTGAAATCATTCAGAGAATAAACCATTTTTAATATTTTAATTTTGATATCATAACATAATCCAAGAAAAGGATTTGAATACCATTCTATGGGTAACTTGCCGAATCCTACCAAATACAGTATGAAAGGTTCGAGAAAATGACTCACTGAATGATTTTACAGCATCTAATAAATAAAAGAACAGTTCAATGATTTTAAAATGGCACTTCCAGTATAGAAGAGTATAGGCAGATAAATCAAATGTACAATTGAAAGGTGATGGGGATGGATATGTTAGTAAAAATAAGAAATTGATAATTTGGTGAAAAAAAACTTCCAACTTGGTTTTTCCTAGCATATTTGGCCAGAATGTTTTCAGTGACATCAGGAAAGTTATACAACTGCCGCCTATATAATTCTTTTGGCGGTGTGTTCAAAGTATTAATTAATGCTGACATTTATGTCAAATAAAAAGTTTTCTTAATGCCAGAACCCAAACCTATTATGGCGTGGGAAAAATTATGTTAGCGAGAGGCCCTCTAATGCAAAAAAATCGCGTCTCTTAGCGTATTCTCAATTCAAAAAGATTACCTCAAAATAGGCGTGTTAGCATAATTATAAAACCTGAGAGAAGAACAATATTTGAATATCTTTAAATATCCCCTCAATGAAGCATACGAATGGAATGCTTTTTATTGTTTTAATATGATTAATTTATTTAGCATAAAATGAGATAACTTCAAGACCAACGATAATATTATTGGGGATAGAATGCCATAAATTTAGAATTGGTTGAGATGAACAATTTAGAATGAATGGGGATGTTATATCCAAGGGGTCGAATTTCAAATCGTTCGCATGCCTAAATTCTAAAAAAATGGATGAAATATATATTTATCATATCCCTTCAATATCATGGGTTACGTGTTGATTCTTTTGATCCAAATTAGCGGGAAAATTAAAATAATTTTTGGGGCATAGTTCAAACATTTAAGCTGAGTAAGAAGATCGTGGAGCCGATCGAAACAGTGAGCATGAACAACCGTGACAAGAATACACAATACAGCAAAATATTCTTAAAATCAAAAATATAGCCCAAAAGTTGACAACAAATATATTAAACACATGCGCGCGAGGTGTTATGGTTGTATTTGTTCGTTCTAAATTTATTCCATCATATAAAATGTCTTGCAATTGAAGTCAACATCATTGTGATTAATTTCGTAGACACTATTTTTAAATTCGTCATTTAATATTTTTAAATATGATAAATGGATTCTAACGAAAGAAATTCTAAAATAAAAAATCATATGCATTATGATAATATTAGAGATGAAAAAGTAGAATGCTTAATAATGCCACCAATAAACATGGGGAATCCGTTTCACAGGTCGCAACACAATTATGATAAACAAACAACCGTTTCATTGATAAAATATGTATTTTACAACCCAGGGAGAACGAAAGCTAAACCCGAGGTGTTGTTGAGCCATTTTTACTAACACATCCTCAAAAATTTACTATCATGAAATAGGTTGATTATGGCTGTTGATTGACCCTCTCTCAACTTCTAGAGAAAAAAGGCGTTCCATATTTCTACATTAGGCCAAGCTGTAGTACAATATAAAGGGCTTTTCATTATACAAAAGTCACTTCTTAACTCGAGAAAATAATAGAGCTACAAAACAGTTATAAAAGCAATTCCATACCGTGTATCAAAGTTAAGAATAGGCGGGAAAAATCTGTTGTCATGACGAAAAGCCGTTTTGTGTTCCGATGAAACCAAGAACAGGTTGTTCATTAGGTGAAAATCCAGCAATTATTATTGTTCTCAGAATTTTGGTAAAATTATTCGTTATGCGCTGTATTTAACTCTATTCCATTATTTTTGCATAAAGTTCTTATATTTTTCATGAGATACAGAAAAGCTTTTAAAAATAAGTTTTCAGAAATTTTTATTAAAAAATGCATTCATCCTTGCTGATAACGTACTATTTCACTAAAATCAAAATATTCAAGAAATAATAGGAAATCAAGGGCACCGAATACTTTTTTTAACCACTCTTTCTCGCCATTTTTAAATCCTATTGAGAATGCGCTTCATTTATAGAAATACAAATTTAAGTCAGCCAAGCCCAAAAATTATGAAGTTCAATCTAATAAAATACAACTATCTAGGAAGATGATTACACAAAAAACTTCAATAATTATCATAATCGTATGGAGGGATGGACGCCAAAATGTATTAGAGTAGATGGGATTCCTAATTAATTTTAATTATTTTTATAACATAACTTATTTATATATGTCGTATATTTGTATTTTTTACGTTTTTAATTAAGTTAATTGCAAAAACGACAAAATAAATTGCAAGGCTGCCGCCCACCGATGAATTCGATTGAAGGCCGTTGAAAAAGAACAATTTTTTTAATTAATAACAGACTTTTGTTTAAATTACAAATATAATGCAGTCTTTATCATCTATGTACATATAAAACTATATTTAAAATTACGAAAAGTAGCAATTTCGTTTTGTCTGAAGTTAAATCCAAAAATACTTAAATTTAACAGAAAATCGACATATTAATGTATAGGGGTTTAAACGCGCGATGTGGACGCTTACATTATAAGCTATAGCATAAAATTGTATTAACAATAAATTTTATTTACAAATTGAAATAATTTTTATTTGTGCATATGTTTTATTCTTTTCCCCTCGAGGTTCAAAAGGCATATGCAAATAAGTTTTAAATTTCAAAAATTTTTAGTCTTGAAATTAATAAGCATGCACACGGTGAAATGTAAAACTTTCTTAACGGTCGAAAATTTCATGACCCATCAAGTTACGAAGTATTTATTTTAAAATTATGAATTTTTTAGAATGAGAAAAGCTTCCAAATAAAACATACCTAAACAGCACACGTCTTCAATTGGAATTATTGTGCCAAAACTCTCCATGTGTTTAAATGAAGCCCCTTTGAAATCATCAGCAGTGTTTACTTAGATATAACTTACTTATTCAAACCAACATAGTAAATATTGTGGTTTACAATTTGAGCAATCAAACGAATATTAACGAATTTTGACGAGTATGGACTTTTGTCAGTTTTAAAAAGTAAATTTAATTTTCCTTCGGCAATTTTCGAGTCATCACTAGTACTTCTTATCTTTAAATAAAATATAATTCCAAACAAGGCCCAGTGTAGAGTGTCCAAATACTCGACGAAGTTCAGTGTCTGTATATTTTTTTACGAATCCAAGAATCGTTCGATCATCTTCATTTATATCTTCTATTCATTAAAAACTTCGTTAAACCTAATTTCTAAAAGTCAAGGTAAATAAATACATTGTAAATTACGTTGATATTTTCTTTCTCCAAAAATTCAGGTTTAAATATGGGCCAATTGTAATTTTTATCAACTTCAACGTCATTTTCAAATTTAATCTTAACACTAAAAAATTATAGCTCCTTTTATACTGATCACTTGGTAATTTTAGGTGAGAACTAATAGTTTCAACGAATTCTTTGAAACTCATATTATTGTTTTTGATTTTAATCGAGAATGGAATATTAAGAAAACGAACGTAACACTTCATATTTCAATCAATTAATTCAACGCACATGCGCGTGGATTTACTAATGTAAAATCAATTTTCTTATTCTTTAATTACTCCGGATTAAATTATAATATATAAATTTGTTCTGCACTGTGTTAACGATCCAATATATACATTTTCAGGGTTTACATCAATCCTAAAAAAACTAACACCATTCTGAGGTGTGGAAACTCTTATACTTTTCCTTGAGGACCGATTATAAATTGCATTTATTTCTAAATTATGAAAATTTTATTTCTGTTGCGTTAGCTTTCAAAAAACCAAAAAATATATATATTTAACATATTTCATTAAAAAATGAATCGAGTATTTTACATAAATTATTGTTCTCATTAATTTAATTTTTTTTTTAAATTTATTTTAGAAATAGGATTTGCACTCACACGTTGGATAATTAAAATGTTTAGGCGTTTTTTAATTGATTTTAAATTGTTTTTTTATATTTTAAGAAATTTAATTGTTGAATTCAAACAATATAAATTGTAAATTATTTATCACCCTAAATTGGCGTATTCAGGTCAACAAGTCATTGTATTTTAGAATTCAATCTTCTTACCACGTTTATATTACGATTAAAATAAATTTTTCATTATTTTTTAGTAAACATTCCATAAAAATAAAAATTTTCAAATAAAAAAAATATTTCACTCCCTCACCTATACGTACGTATGAAATGTTTCATAATATTCGACTGAGTTGATAAACGTTTCAACCCCATGTTTATATTTGCATTTTTTTCATATTTATTTTTTTACAATTTAGAAATATTTGTTTTTAATTTCACTCATTTTTATGAATTATACAGGTAAAAATTTGGAAAAAAAATATAAATCTTCAGATTTAGATTTTTTTATATCTTTCAATGTATTCAGACTTATTTTGGTGAATTTATTATCAAAAGCAAGCATTCAATTAGGGAACAATAATATTTTGTTCGGACATCCTTGGGCTGTATACTTTTTCTCAAATCTACTCTTGTTACCAAATTAAACGCCACATAAACTGTGGTCATCAAATTAATATTGTAAAACTTACACTGCCTAAAATATTCCAATAAAATTTCTAGATAATTTTATTCTTTTATTTGCTTATGTCTTAATTTTTATATTTTTCCAATATATATCTATCTTTTTATATTTAAACCCGATATTATTTGACTCATAAAGTGTGTGGAATTACACGCATGTCGGACTGCATCGGATATCAGCAAACTACAGCCCGCGAGTAAATATGAAAATTTAAAAATTTCAATTCATACTTTTCTGTTAGCGGTCGGCTCCTATCGAGTTGAGAAGTTAAATAATATGCACGCATGCGTTCCTCCCACAATTTCGCACTCGATGGCATCAATATTCAAATGTTAAATAAAATACATTAATATTTCAGATTTATTCTGGTTTCTGCGCCAAAAGTTATATTGTGCCATTGAAATGTATGCAACTCGATGCTTTTTACAATAATGTTAATCTGTAAATTATTTATGTTTAATTTGTTACTAAGTTGAAAATCAGTTCTATAATCAATATAAACTTTTTTTACAAATATTCCAAGAGGTTGGTAAGACTATAAGGTTTGATTGATCTACTTTTCAAGACAACGAAAATATATTATAAAATGATAAATGATTAAATAAAGGTACATGAATGAGATATTATATATATTATCAAATACAACCTAGAAACATAATAAGGTAGGTAAATGGGGATCATCTTGAAATCATCAAATCCTTTCAGGAGTTTTTCCATGGGATAACTCTCAAAAATAGGCTCGAGAGATTAAATTTCACCATAGCTATAGAACAAGTTAACGGATAGGTTCCATTTGAACTTGTTGAGTATGCACAGTAGACCATGACAAGGTTTGAAATGATGGAGGGTAACCCACAATTTTTTTTGGTAGCATCCTACAGCAGATATTTTCTACGAATTATTGAATTTGACCAGTTTCTTTGAATTCAGACCTTATATCTATATATTTTTTAAACAAAGGAAGCTGTTACTCAAGAAGTGGTTAGGGTAGTTCAGTCCGTTGAGTACGGGTTTCGAGCTATCGAAATATAATTTTTCTGTAGGAGATATTATGAAAATAAAAAATGAAAATACACTCGAAATAAAAGTTGCTCGTTTTCTATGATATCTAAATATACTCCTTGGATAATACAAATGAACACCAAAGGGGTAAAAAAAATATAAATTCAAAATATATGTATGATAAAATTTTCTGAAGTCAACTAAAATAAAAAATATATATATCTTTTGCATCTTTTACAAGATCTGGTATAAGTTCAGTGGGCACAAAAATAAAGTATATTAGCATTCAACATTTTTAACGTTTTGCAAACCAATTAACATAATATTAAAAAACAATTTTTTTTATTATTTTATGGAAGGATATTCGTATTCTTAAGATATTTTAGAGGGTATAATTTATAAGTATTATATATGATTATTTATTTGTGTTTCATGAAAATTATTCAGATTATCTCAGGCTGATGCACAACGCATCCAAGGCATTCGTTCATTCATTCAAATTATTATTATATTGTTTTTATAAAGTGTACCATTCACCTTGAAGGCTTTGGTAATAAAATTTGTGCTAGGTAGTAGGATTTTTATCTAAAGAGGATACTCACCTTAAGGGGAGACTAGCTTATATTTTTATTTCAACTAATACTTATCAAATTTATACTGTGGCAATTTATTGATTAAACATCGTAATATATCGGCTTATTTCTGTAACATGAGCTCAAATAGGGCTGCACAATCAAAGTCAAAAAAGCAGGGATTTTTCAAAATTTTGAATATTTAAAAGAGATAAAGAATAAGAACAGATCTATTTTATAGTAGGGTTGTTTGAACTAAGGAACAAAATTTAATACGCTTTTGGTGACCCTTCGAAAGGGTTTAGTTTGCCAAAAACTGCCAGATCCCTCCCATTATGTATTTCTTCAGTGTTTATAGATCGAAAAGCTTTATGAGTAAGGAATAAAAATATGAAAGAAGAGAAATAAACTCTAGCTGTAACACAATCA
Source organism: Henneguya salminicola (assembly GCA_009887335.1). Classification (NCBI taxonomy): domain Eukaryota; kingdom Metazoa; phylum Cnidaria; class Myxozoa; order Bivalvulida; family Myxobolidae; genus Henneguya; species Henneguya salminicola. The sequence continues at coordinate 2,785 of SGJC01000038.1, read as the reverse complement.
GAAATTATAATACAATAAGATGATCATATCTTAATAGCCTTACAAAAATGTTCCACGATATCTAAGGTTTTACAACACAGGAAAAAAGGGCATTGATTAAAAATTTACTTCAATCAGTTTCATCAAATTTATAATATATTGTTTCCACACAATATGCAAATATGATATTTTTAGATACTAGGGAAGGTGAATATCGTCTGATATTAATTGGATGTAGAGAATTACTTGGTGGTTTTGACAGGGCTATTTTCGGGCATGGTGATAAAACATTCAAAATTGTTTCTATTATATTTTTTCAATTATGCTCATTATATTTTAAATTCAGAAAAGAAGTATGTCGATCAGCTGTTTAAGGGCAAAGTATAATAATGTAACATACGATGGCCTACTTTCACGAATTAAAACGATGAATTAAAATAGAAGGTCCCAAAATAATTTTTCCTTATTTTTAAAATGCCGCCATCAATTATTTTGTTAAGTTTTTCCAACTGCTTCTATTCGATGATGTTATTTACATTTATGCCCAAGTGTTATGGGTAAAGTTCACGACGTTGGACTTGAGATAATATATGCGAATGAAAACAAATTACGATATTTATTCGTTGTTTACCTCGTTGAGATTCGTTTCTTAAAAAGATGTATTTGAAGCTGACACAATGACACAAAGAATCGATTATCTTGATGAACTGGTCATTTATTTTGAACTAATTTACATTCGAGGTCGTGTCACACATACGGATCTGGCCTTTTCGGTGTAAATAAATAGACTCATTATATTTCTATAGTCGAAAAAATTTCCAGCCCCATTAATTGAGTTGAAATATAGCATTACATTCTCAGTGTCCTTATCAATCACACAAAATTAAATTTTTTACTGGCGCTAAAATATGAAATGGAACACAAAAAAACTCCGGTTTTACCGAGGGGCGTAATTTTAGAAATGAGAGAGCTAAGAAAACTATCAAGTTTGATAGAAGAACATAAATGATCATTTATCAATGTACAATTGTGCATATATCCCAGTTTACCAATTCTCCTACCTTCCAACCAAATTCGAACTCATTATATCAATTTTAATTTTGTGTTTAATTTTCCAGTCTCAGAGCATATAAATATATTTTTTTAATTTAAAGCGGAAAGTTCCCTCGTGCTTTCTATTTAAGCATTGATTCCAAAGAGATAAGTTTCAAATAGGTTATAAATCAAAATTGTCTTAATTGACAGTTTACTAAATTCCATAAAAAACCATAACAGAACGTTATGCAGTCAATTTTCGTTTCCCCAAAATTTGTCATTTTTGATATTTTTTTAAATAATGTCAGAGTGAACATAACTGTCGATAGGACATAATTTCTTGAATTTTATATAAAATTAAAACATACAAGTTATTTTAGAAGCTTATACCGTTGATATATGCATATAAACTATGAAATAAAACTGATAGAAACATTAAAAAATTTAATCAATTAGACTAATACTAATGTTGGTTAGAAATCGAAGAAGAAAATCTTGTCCGAAAATCCCCGATAAAAATTTTTATTTATTTATATTTGTTTGACTTTGCATTCTGTTAAAGATTTTTACTGCAAATATAATTATCCGTTTGATTATAGCTTTGATTAAATTGATAATTATAGCCGGCATGGCCGAATTTCTTCGTTTTCATTATCTTAAAATTTGCCTGAGTATTAAAAATAATGTATTTTGTATATTTTTAAAAGTAATATAAATTTCACTATTTTTTGTTTCTTTATTGCTGTTTTTGAGGGAAAAATATTCGTGCATTTTTTAATTAATACTTTATAAACACCTAATTCACAGGAAGAACCTAGGACCTTCAATACCAAAAGCAGATATTGTTATTTGGGATAAAATTATTACCGTGTATAATTTAGTTCTAGTTTTTAGTGTTCCCAGAAGTGTTTATACAATAGCTCTTTAGATGGAGGTTTTGAAATTAAAGCTGCCGAAATATATTGATACCGAATGAGAAGTAATATTCTTTTCATAGAGTTCATAACATGAAAGAACTGAAGATATTATTTTGTGTTAAAGTCATACATCAATAAAGAAACTGCACATTGAAATCAGGTTGGCTTTAGACGGGACATTATAAATATCAACATGTGGGCATGCGCAAATTTATTACATTTTACCGAAGGGCTGCCATTTAACAAATTTTTGTTTAAATCCATTTTATTGAATTAATTATTTCTTTATTAATAAAACTACAATTTAAAAATAATTCTTGTGTATAATTATTTACATTATATTCTGAAAATTTTAATTAAAAATGTTAAAAATATAAATAATGCAGTTCGTGTTAAATTTCGATAAACTTCATTTATTAATGAAAGGGGATCATAATAAAATTTTATTTTTCACAAAATAAATTAATGTATTATTTTTGGATCAAATGTAGAATAGGGATGCGGGTCTTTTCATCGAAACTGATTCCGCAAACGACAATTCCGCGAAAAATACTTATTCTGCGAAAACATATATTCTATTCATTAAATGAGGTTTCTAGAACAAACACATAAAAAATATTTAAATAAATAAGAAATAAAAGTGGAACGATTTAATCCGGATTAAAAATGTCGGATTAATTTTACCTTAAAAGTTTTAAAATTTATGAATCTTTTATAACTTAAAGTAAATTTTTGATTTGAAAAATAGTATAAATCAATGAAATCTTGCGCTTATTCTAAATTTGAAGATGTAAAAACAAATTCTTTTCGAAATTGATCAATCTAAAATTTTCATCAAACACAGAATGGTTTGA
>SGJC01000037.1:0-47796 GCA_009887335.1 Henneguya salminicola | reverse complement strand
ACTAGCGGGAATTTTTAATTTTATTTGGAATAATATTTTAAAATTTTTGGTAAATTTACAAATCGGTTGGTTCGGAAAATCCGCTTGTTCGGAGCATTTCTTTTATTTTTTTTTTTTTACTCCGAACGAGAGAGATTGGACTGTATATGCTTTCTAAAATATTTCAATTTTTAATTATTTTCAATGCATTTATTTATTTTTGCCGGCTGAAAAATTGTGTTCGAGAAATAACATTTGTTTTTTTTCACATACGGGTTGCAATATATATTTTTATCTTGTTTGACCTCTTAAATTGAACGTAGAATTTTACTAATCAATTAGAATTGTTCAATGAAGCTTTATATATTTGGAAAGAAATGAAATTAAAAAATACTCAACATTTTACTCAATAAAAAAAGAATCAATTATGTATAAATAGCATCAATCCAATAGAATTAATTAATATTGTTGAAAATTAAATAAAAAATGATAATTCGATTTCAGTAGTTTTTTTTATAATAAAAATTTTATCAAATTTTATTCCTTTAATTTTCATAACTAAAAACTTATTATATTAAGCTTTTAATAGTATTTATATAAGTGATTTGTGTAAATCTACACTTCAAGTTTCAATTGTACAGAGCTTCTTTTAAAATACTCAATTTGTAAATTATTCACATGAAAAGATATATGATATGAATAGTTTACCCAAGACTTAACAAGGGATGTTATATTTTAGACAGTTGTTCGATAATTTTTGATTAGCATTTCTGCATAATTGTATTAAATTAATTATAAACGCAAAAAAAATTAACGTTGAATTAATTATAATACAAGAAATTTAGTCGAATAATTTAAATATTTATAATTTTTTTTATCTTTAAAAATGGTCAAGCTAAGTTTTAAAGACAATATTTTATTATATTTATTTTCAAAAATTTATAACTTACTGAATTATTCCGATGTTTTATCATTGCACTTTTATGTACTATTTCTTTTCGTTTATTTGGAGCAAAATGAAACAGAAAATAACTTTTTACTACATTTTTAACATCCGCTGTTATGTTTTTATGACTAAATATAAATATATAAAATATTACTTTGTATTGGAAACATTCGTTTCAAAGATTGAGAGTTTAATAAATGTCTATTTTTGATAAAATAATGTATGAATATGAAGAACAAAATATATGAAGGCTAATGTTTTATTGACTAAAAATTTGTAAGGGTGACAATAAACAGTTATTTGATGCAATCAAACAATTCACGACTGTCCATATTTTTTTGAAATAATATTTATTTAAATTTTTAAATAAAGTCAATCCCAATCAGCCATATTATAAAAAAATAATATAGAAAAATTATTATTGTCAAATATAAAAAATCTATGAGAATTTAATATGAAAATAGATCTCTGGTTCTTTTTAAAATCGTATGATCTCTGTAATATTAAATTACGGACATTACGCAAAAAACTTTTAGTAAAATCTAAGAATTAAAATTACATTGTCACTCAACAAGAAATCATTTTAGATTGATAGCTCATGTAACTTAATATGGCAGACATTCAGTTGACATCAAAATAAAATATATATTTACTATAGATTTTCTTCCATTCGATAAATCAAAATTTTTCAAATTAAAATAAGTTTCGAGACTGTTGAACAGTGAGTACCGTATTAAACACAATTGAATTTACGAGGATAGCAGATCGTACAATTTTCGATTTTTTTTAGTTTTTACCCAATTTATATTATTTTAAGGCACATAGGCTAAAATATTTTTCTATCAATATTTTATGTTTTAATCGAATGATGTTTGTTTGTTTGACACCTTAAATATATTTTAATAAAAATTCATATAAATTTAGATTTTTCCATCTCCTAATTAAATATACCAGTATAAATTAAACCACGTTATTTTTTTCAACAAAAAGGTATACAGCTAGCCGGTCTGTAATTATTCTGCTTTTGATCAAATGGCTAACTTTTTATTTTTTTTTGGTCTGATTCAGAAAAGTTATATTCATATTTAAGCTAAAATTAGAGTGATTTTTTTAACTTAATGAATTTTTTTATTAAGAATATATTAATTTACAGATATTTAGCAAAATTTATTCTTTCCCCTTGTTAAAAACATATAAATCGACCTCTATAACAGGAAACATCAAATAAATTACATTTTAGTGTGTACTAACGTTCATAACATAAATTAATGTTTAACATTTCTTTTTCTTTTTAATAAAATTTCTTGGTTCTATTATAGAATATTATTTAATAAGTGTTGTATTATTTAGCAGCTAAAATGAATTTTACAGTGGCAATCTTAGTTTAAAAGGGTTTTATTAATTTCTTACTCAGACTTGGCTTAATTTTAGCCATTAAATAGTAAAACGATTTCATAGCTATTATTAAAAATAAAAATAATTTAACTATATGCTCTTTAAAAAAAAAATAAAACATAAATTTTTTGTTAAACGACAATTTATTTGCCAAATAGGCGGTTCAATTAATTTAAATATTATATGAAACTCATAAATAAAGCGCTTGAAATTTAAAAATATTGCTGAGTGTGTTTTATCGTTTTTTTCAAATCATAAAAATAAAAAAATTTTCATAAAAGAACACTTGATTTTAGAACCATTTTATTAACTTAATATGGAAGTGAGTATCAAAATAGTCGAATAATTATAAACCGAAGGGTTTTTAATTACACTATATCAAGGAATCGATATGATAATATACAAAACCAATTGAAAATATCAAGAATGATTCAAAAAATTATTAATATCTTTGATTTGTTTTTGCAGTTAGTTATACTATCAATTTATAAAGTAAGTATGTGTAATCATCGATGCACACGAAACAAAATAAAATAGAAAATCCTTGTTTATGAGAATGAGAGAATTGTATTAATTAAATTTATTAATATGCTCTAGATAATATAAATTAAAGTATTAATAATTATTAGAAGCGAAGCAGTTTGTGTGTTAGTATATTCTAGTTTTGTACATTAGAGTATCCGTTTCTAAATGAAAATTTTTCATAGTAATGAAACCTGATATATAACGTTTATAGCTAAGTGTTAAAAATTTTTATTTCAGAGTAAATTGTTATTTTTAAGAGCTTGTTAAATAGTAAATGCCGAAAAGTCTATTCATAACCAAAAGTTAAAGTTCCCTGGATGGTTTTTTTTAATCTTATAATAACTAAATGAGTTATCTATCATTTTATAATTTTTAGATGATCTGTCTTTATTCTGATACTAGAATTGGTATAATATTTGTTGATTTTCTTGAAGGCTTATAAAAGATTAAATTCACAATTTTTTGAAATTAAATTAAATTGCGTTTTCCGACTTTAGACTTTAGGAAAGAATTTTAAATTAATTGATTATATTTTTTTAGTCAAATAATTAATTTTTCGATTCTTTATTTATGTTTGTAAAACACTAATGTGCTTTTATTACTGTTAAATATTCCAAATATAATTAATATTGCTTTAAAAAAGTAAGAAATATTTTCAAGTAATAACATTGTATAATTTCTAAACACATTAGGGAATAAAATTTGTTAATAATCTTACTTAATTGCGATGTAGAGATATTTCTTACTAGTAAGATATATTGAACAAATTATTATATTTGGTTATGCTAGGAATTCGTATCTAATATGATCGGACTTCGGTTAACTTTTTTGAATTAAAATCATTGAAATATGAATTTAATAGCCATAAAGCATGCTATAAGAAATTGTAAAATTGTATTTTATCGAATTTTAACGATATTTATTATATGATTCTTTAAATAAAACACATAAAATATAGTATGATTATATTCTCAAAATAAATCTGTTTAAAAAATTGAAAAAATATTATTTAAATTAATATTTTTTTATTTTAAGTAGAATGCGAAAAGTTCTTGCCAAATACTTACGTGCGTTGTAAAGCATAATGTGTAATAAATATAATAAACTCTACGTATTGTCGTATGCAGATTCAAGTTCTGGCAGTTGACGTAAAAATGAGCCCGTTTAAGTAATATAAATAATAATACGACAAGCATAAAATAAACAAAAGACTAAGATAGTTACTGGCCATTTTTTTATATTATTTTCAGTAAACGGATAAAATCCTGAAGAATTGTGGGTAGACTAATGCTATTGGCAGGGGGTGCTCAAGTTAAAACCACTCCAATATTAACCCCTAAATTAGAAAAAACATAGAAATTTTAGCTTTAGTTCCCAAAAAAATTGAACGAGCCGATATAGTAAATTTTTAAATAAACTTAATAATTGTTAATTTACTAGTTTGAATCATTACTTCGCGTCCTATGAAGCTCTTTACAAAAAATAAATGATGGCTGGCTTCTGATCTAAAGCAATAAAGTCTTGTAAAAATATTGGTGCCTTATCTAAATTGAATAATTTCAAAAACGTATATTATATATTTTTTAAACTGTCTAATTTTATTTATTTTTTAATTTATTATATTTTATGGTGTATTTAAATTTTGATTATATTAGATTTATAATTATATTTAAGATAAAATACTTAAACTAGGCGGCATGAATATATTCAATATTCGCGCAGGCTGCCCCCAGATGTATATCTTAATAAGTCACGAAAATTGTATTATAATGAACTGTAATCGATTATTTTATAAGTATAATACTAAAATTTAATAAAAAAACATTCATGTTTAATAAAATTAATTACGTTATAAAATTAAAACAATTTAAAATTTAACTAATTCCAACAAAAATAGAATCTTGAATAAAAATTTTAATAAATACATTGTAAAAATTAATATACTTACTTTATCGCATGTGATTCCATAAAATGCAATATAATATATGAGATATATTAATGAAATTCCTACAAAATCTTTCATTCTTTATGATTCGACACTAAAAGAAAGAAAAAACGAAATACAACGGTATTACTTATCGATAATTTGTAGGATTATTACTTTATTAATTATGTCCCTTATAAATAAGATTTCACAAATTTTATTTTTTCCTTTTTCTACAAGATACTTTATATTGTTTAAAAAATAGAGTAGTCCTCTAAGTTAAAATAATTTTTAAAATATAGTAATTATTTAAAAAAAAAAATTTTAAGTTAATTACGTTTTATTTTATTTTAAAAATATTACAATAAAAGTTTTGAGTCAATATTTCGGGGATGAATATTAAAACAGGGCGTGTGGTTCTATATTATCAGTTTTATAATCAATTAAGCTCTAATATGATCAATATGATAATATTACCGATTAAATTGAGGATTTTTTTAATTATAAAAGCTAGAAAATAAAAAGTAACTATTTTTTAATAGTATATTTCCAGTTTAAGTAACGATTATCTTAAGTACATTTCCACCCTATGACTATCCATACTAACTGTATCACGACATTTATTCGAAATCATTAATTACTGGTTTAAAACGAAAATTTTTTTCATATTACTATTAAAAAAAAAAATACTGGAAATTTGGCAGTTTAGATGTAAAGTACGAATATTCCAATATTTAATAACATTTTCCCCCTTAAATACTTTTAAGATTCTCCTCGCCTCTTAAAATGATATCATAATTACTAACTAGCCAAAAATAAAAAACCACACTCCTACATTTATTCGAAAAATATATTCAGATATGTTTCCGCATTATTTATTTAGTTTCAAAAAAATGTGTTAAAAAATTCTAAAACAAACATTCTTGTCAAATGAATTAAAATCCATAAAATAAGTAATACCATTTTGGCTTCAAATCTGATTAAAAGTATAGATCGGCTCAACAACATGTTTCTCCCTATTTTATTATTTAATGATTTTTTATATTTTAATTTGTTCCTTTTCAATAAGTTTTTTAATAAAATAAAATTGAAAAGTTTTCTGAGCTATACATGCTATTGAGGTATAAGAAGATTTTTAGTTAAAAATTATCAAAATGAAAAGATTTAATCAGAGTTAGATATTGTAGGATAAACGTTTTACATTTTCAATTTTGCTATTTGGATAATATCGGGAAACTATCTGTAAAATTCTTTTATTATGAGGTTTGTATTTCTTTTTAGTTATCAAATTTTGTTTCAAGCTAAAATTTTAACAATTTTGGATCTATTAAAAGAATTTGTAATTCTTTAAAATCGATAGAATAAAAGATGTACTGATCCAACAAACGATTGAAAGACATTATTCGAGACTTCCACATACTTGTTAGTTCCCAAAAGGTTATTGAATGTATCGTTGTTATTGTTCGATAACTGAATGGGGGAAATTGGTATTTGTCTTTCTAAGTTAACACCGATTCTTCCAATATAAATATCGCAGAGAAGCTGTTGTACTGTCTCGGAATTTGAGACGAAAACAGGTTTGGTTAATAAAAAAAAACACTGATATTTCATTCGTTTGGGGGAGCCGAAGAAAGGGAATAGATCATTTTGACGTGTTGCATAAATGCTATATTATTTTCATATTAATCCCTAATCATAGAATTTTCGTATTTCTTTTTCTATTGTTCTTGGCAAAACTAATAGTAACATTCATTGATTCTAAAGTTACGAAAAGTTTGAGTTCAAGCTTTTACAACCGCTTTTTTGAAATCAATTGTAAGAGTTGATTGGGTTTTTATTTTTAAAGAGCTAATAGTATAGTTTCAAATAGAGAAAAGTATGTCGTCTTCCATTAATTCAGCGGTAATGCAAAAAAAAAATAAGAAAAACAGAATAAATGTAAATTTCAGAATGTATGGTATATTGTTAAGTAACTATACTCTGGCATGATTTAGAGGCCCAACATAGGTCCTATGACTGCTTCAAGGCAGATATAATTTATATTGCAATGTGGAAAATATTTCATTTCTATCCTATTTAACTCACTGTCGTATATAAGAAAGGTTTCCCTTGAGAAATTAATTTTTAAATTCAATCGGTTTTGGCAGTTTTGAAAGTTTTATGGAAGACGATGGTAAATTTATAATACCGGTCTAACCCGGTATCATTCTTGAAAAATTTAAAAAATGAAAATGTGCAACGATGCTGCCAGAAAGATTGCGAGTAACCTGAGATATAATTTGCTGGTTTTAAGTCGTTCCATAATAATTTAATTACTTAGATTAGCTAACATCCTCATGTGAACAATTTTAAAATATCCCAAGAGTGATAATGTACGCAGATAACAAAAAATGAATTTATTTCAAATGATACACTGACAAGGGCATTTATTGCTGGGATATATAGAAAAATTATAAACAAATAGCAGTTTGTAGAAACATTCTTTAAAATAGACGCAAAACCCTTGGAATAAGTGTTTCTCCTTAACTACGTGATATGTAATGAAAATTTACTTTAAAATTTTCGATAAATGAAAAGATTACAAATAATATTTCTTTTTAGATAAAAATAAATTGAATATTAATTTCTTTTTAAGTTTTATGGAAGTATAAAAACAGGAATTATTATCCTTTCGGTGAAATGCTGTTGACTCCTTACTATGGATATTCGAAAAGTGGGCTGAAAATGCGCCGATAAACGAAAAAGCCGCAAAATTAAATTAATAAAATTGACCCCTGTAAATACAAACGGTATATATAAACAAATTAATTTTTAATTATCGCGCGAATTATTAGTTTAACCAGGCCAGAAAAGTTGATTTTTGACGAGTTCGAATTCCACATGAATAAATGGACTGGCACGACTGCGTATTTTCGTTGCAAAGGCTATGAAACGAAGAATTGCAAGGCACGATAAGTAGTTAAAGATAGAGTTGCGACGAGGAAAGGCATTCACGCATGCGGCGTAGTGCATTGAGCTGTTGCTGATGATGCTAGCCAGTATTTAAAGAATTTTTCAGAGCGCAAGCCTTGGATCTTTCCAAACACCCAGGCGACATATACCATCTTTTACTTCGAGGAGTGAATGACAAATTTGAATTAAGAGAAATCAAGATTCCCACAAAACGAGAGATATATTCGATTATACGTTATGCCCGAGGTCTCTTTGCTCATGTCGAAAATTTTAAGGGAATCATGAAGGCGCCGTTGGCACAGACTCAGGACGGCAAGGGTTTTTTCCAGAAAATGATCTCTGGGAGATTTAACGGCGATTTTCACAGAATTATATTATGAGCATCTGATGAGGGACTTTACATTCTAAGACAGCAAAGGCAGGTAAATATTGATGGCACGTTCAGGGTTGTCCCCTCGACATTTTCTCAGTGTGTTGTTGTAATGGCGTTTGATGCGTCTTCTAATTTAACTATACCCATCGTTTGGTGTTGGACCACTCGGAAAAACGAGCATATATATCGTGAAATTTTACACAATATTTTTATTTTTTTTATTTACGATTGTATGCCACGAATAGGCGCTATAGATTTCGAAATGGCATTATTAAAGGCGGCGAAATATCAGGTTACAGAAACAACCATTATAGGATGTAATTTTCACATTCCACAGGCTCTTCTTAGATAAATGCAGAAGTACGGAATTCCTGAAGCTGACCGCAACTCTTGCATGCAGTTTATTGGAGTGTTGTCGGTTATTCCTATAGATTAGCTAGAAATTGGACTGGCGTATATTCAACAAAACGCCTTACAAGAGTCAAAAAAATGGCCATTTTGTTGGTCCTATTTTAAGAGAACATGGCTAACGCGATTTGAGCCTTAAATGTGGAATATTTATGATATTTCAGAGCGCGATATTAGAGGGCGAACAAATAAATATTTGGAACGTTATAATCGTCCTCTCAATGAACATTTTGGCAATGCTCGTTTAAACCCTATCGGCTTTATTGCAGGGATTCAGAAGGATGAATTTGATTATACTATGCGAGCAAGAAACATTCTTAGTGGTTCGACGTTGTTCCAATTTGATGGCGATAGCTTTGAAAAGCCAACCATTCCAAATGGATACACAACTTATAAAAAAAATTTATAGAGTGGAGGTTATTTTATTAAAATACATTTGATTATTTGTGTTTAAATGATATTTAAATTTTCTGCGGTTTTTTTCGTTTTTAGGCGGATTTTCGGCGAAAAAGCCGGGGTACCCCATATTAAGCTTTCTTCGACTAATGCTAAATACTTTTTTCATTCCGTGGCAATTTGTCTTGGCATACGTTTTCTAATTGTAAAACATTTTTTTTATATGATTAAAAGAAGTGAAAAGGGAATTTTTAAATATAACTTCGTGGGGATTACACTCAAGTTCTTAAAAGATCTGTCTTGCTCAATTAAATGGAACAACCATATGATTAAAAACTCAATTTTATGTGGGATTGAATAATAGGTGACAAAAAAAAGGCATTTATAAAAGGCAATAAATTCAACATGATATCTGGAATGAAAATTCATTTCTTGAAAGTATTAAATATTTATGTCTTTGACCCTAACAGTCGGAGATAAAATTTCATCTTAATCTACTTTTCGCTCATTTAATCCTTATTCGCACATATAAACTTACATCATTAAAATAGAAAAGCTTGCCCTCTCAAATTTTTTCCTGTATGCATGAATAATTCATATTATTCAATTATTTTTGAAATTTTGACACACAATTTCTATCCTTTGAAGCATATTAATCTTTTTTAAAGTGAAGATGAAATATTTGAGAATAGTATCATTACTTAGGGCAATTTGTAATGATAACCTTTTTAGAAGATTATTTTTATTTAATTTTTTTATTGCCATAAAAGCCTTTTTTCCAAATTTGCGATTATATCTCACTTTCTGCAAAGAGTAAGCTATATTTTATTTATTCCACCTTTTTCATCCGCATAGTAATTACAAAGATATAAATTGTTTTAGAATATTAGATAAAACTGTTGCAGGTAATTTTTAATATGAAACTATTTAATCGATTCGTAGACCAAATAAATAATTTTCAAATCCCTATATTTATATATATTTTAATTTTGTAAAAAACTATTGACATGGAAGAGTTAATATTCGCTCAAACATTAAAAATAGGAGCATATGTTTTATTCATAATTTTTTTTGTTTGATTGCAAAATATATTTTTAAAATGTATAAGAATACGCAATACTTAACTGATTTCATATTTTATCCGTATAAATACCAATTTAAACCAAAAACTCAGTAAATTAATCAGAAAACATAAGAAATAGAACAAAAACCCAGTTATTAACTTTTTTTATTATTAATATTTATATTAATCTTAGTGATTTTTTTTATTATAGATGTTATTTAACATTAAATGTTCTAATTTATCAAACTGCGCTAAACAACATGTAGGCGGAGTTTAAATAACTATGTATTAACGGATGGATATTTTTTTTACTATTTATGAATCTTCATTTCGGTTAGATTTTGACGTAATTTATGCGATTTTTTATGGCTGTTATAACTAACTTCTTTTCAATTATATTGCTGCAACCTGTCGGCCCTGAACAATTATTGCCTTGCTATAGATTGTTAAATGGGGAGTATACCTATGTTTTTTGTTTTGTATATTGGTTAAATGGTGTTAGTATGATTTTTTGGAAGTTTTATTCTTTCTTTCATTTCTATGGCTTTTACTCGATAAATTTATTGATGAAGAGAGTTATAGTTTGTACGAGTTTGATCATCTGTTAATTGTTAGAATGCCTGCATATTTTAATTCAGTTTTTCTTGCTAAGAAGGCTCTAAAAAATATATATATATATTTTTGTTATATAACAACTTTAAGAATTTTTATTGATCTGAACCCTCATAAGGTTATAGCCATTCCAATAGAATTTATTAGATGAAATGTATAATCTGACCTGTTGATCAAAGTATACGGCCTGGCACTAGGTTTGGCTTTCAGGGTTGGTTTTCAATCTTTCATTTGAAGCTTTATTTTCGGTAATAAATATATACATCTACCATAATAATTTTGGGGAATTAATGAAATCTCGAAAATTTACCACATTAATCCAAATACAATTGCTTTATTTGTACTGTATATATCTCACAATCTAAAAAAAGTGCTACTCAGTGATTATTCTTACAATATATATATATGGTTTAAAATGTGTCATCTATACCTTTCATGTTTTGTTCAAATTTATGTTTCAGGAATTACAACAAATACTTCCAAAAGCCCCCCATGGCTAATCTTATTCAAAATAAATCAATTTTTTAATACTGGAATTGCTGTTTCCTCTGTATGTTAATTTCGAAAGCTATTTTTCTGACATTTTAGTCTCAATAACTGATAAATCTAGCATATCAATGCAATAAAAATATCTAACTACTAAAGAGAATTTTTAGAGTATGTTACTTTAGCCTCCAACCTAATTCATATTAAATATATGTTGGGAGAGGTAACAAAAAATTTTTAATCAAAAACCACAGAAAGTTCAAAAAATATATCTTATTTTTAACGTTATGGCTAAATTCAGTGTCTTTGGAACTATAGGTAACATTATTAAAATGTGTCAATATAAATTTTAAATTTTTAGTGCGTTTTAAGAAATTTTTATTTATTGCCATCTATTTAAGTTATTTATTTATGATACCTAAATTCTTTTACATAAATTCAAAATCATACAATTCATGCGCTGTTTCAGCAAGAGACAGAGGTTTTATCCAAGTTACAAATCTTTTGGCGTGTCTCCTTGAAATTTATGAAATTTCTCTCCATTAAAATTATTTTGTGAAAACATCAGAGAAGACAAATACACAACTGTTATTCGTTTTCATAATATACATAAAATAGAAACAGAGTATATGGAGCATATAAAAATCAAATAGATGATAAATTTATCTTTGCTAAATGAGCATTTTCTAAAACTAAAATCTATTAAAAAATACAATAAGATACCCTTTCTGGAAATATAATATTTTTAAAGGGTGTTTTGTGGATTAACTAATGCTTAAAAGAGTATTGAAAAGCACCGTTTTCCCATTTTATGTAATTTTTGATTGGTATCCAACGTGCAACATTATATATATGAAACTTAGATTTTTTTAATTTTTCTTCAATCGAATTAAAAAATAATTTTTTTGTTGTAAAACTATATTACAGCTAAATGTTGTTAATCAGGATTCAATTAATCAAGAAATAAATTAATTTTCTTACTTTTTAATTAATTTAGAATATTCGGAAAATTCACGATATAGAAAAAAATAAATTTGAAGAATCCTCAATTTTTTGAAAATTCAACATTAACAAGATATATTTTAATCGAAAATTAATCCATAGATTGCGTAAATAAGTGTCTTATCATAATATAGAAACATATAGATTTTTAATAAATAAAATAATTAGAAAATTGAAAATAATTCAAAATGTAAAAAATTACTGCTTCTATTTTTTGTAATATTCTTGACTGAGAGGGAGATTCTTATCGAAATGAATATTTATTTAATAAAATAGATTAACAGCATATTATCTTACTTTAATACAATCCTCAATCTAGAATTAAACTGCTTAGATTTTCTTAAACGAAGATATGCTGGATAATAAATTTAAAAATAGATGCATCAGACGCATGTTTATAATCGCGAAGAGGAAGAAATTTTCAAATATTTCGATATTAAACTATTATGGGGATAGCTAGGATAGTTGGAATAGTAGTTTTATCAATAAAAGAGCTTTTTTGATTGCAAAATATGGAGATAGATGTGAATAAAATTTAATTGTATCGAAAGTTTTAATAAAGAGAGTAAAACAATAATAAAATTCACGTTTTAAAACAGGAATTTTTCAAGAGTACACACAGTTCGCTGCCAATGTATCAATGAATTAGATGTATGTAGGTAATAGCGCTACTTGTATTAAATACCTTAAAAGTAGAACAGAGATAATTTTTTAGAGAAATGTAATATTGATGCATATTTAAATATTAATATTCAAACAGAAAGAAATATCTATGATGATTAAATAATTATTTTATTTATATAATAAAGAAGAAATTATTAAGGAATGTAATTTTGTAAGTGACGCCAGAGAAAATAGGAAAACTGTTATAGTTATACAGAAAGAAGATATTAGGGTTGTTAAATAAATCATTTTATACAACATTTAAATGCATGCAAATACCCAAAATGAATACAGCATTTATGAGCAAACCTAGTTTTCCGAAATATCATCGTTAAAAATTTAATAGCATGTAAAATAGGAGAAAACGAATTCTATATAAATTAGGTTGTACTAAAATAAATTAAAACTCATGATTATGCATTTAAATTCTATATTTTTACTTATTTGTATGACCTAATAAATTTCAACAATTGGTATAAAATTATTTCTGGAAAAAATAAGAAAAAAAAAAGAATACACGAGATTTGACTTTAAAATGATATTTAATTTTCCTCATCAACCTTTATACAAAAAAAGAATTTCAAAATATAAATTAATATTTCCAAGTATATGTTACCTCTCTTATTGTGAGATTTTAAAGAATAGTAAAATCTGACGTTTTTCTTGCCATAACTGTTTTTATAATATATTTTACGAGTATGTGCTTTGGGGTGAGAACATAATAAATCAAACTACATCTAAATTAATAATATTTTAATTTCTCGCACTTGTGTGGTTTAAACATTATAAATAGTATCAAATAGTAAGATCATGGGTCGACTAAAAGATCAATTATAATTATAAATATGATTACGAAAAAACATCTTAAATCTTTTTTTTTAATCCATATAATATTAGGTCTTTTATCTTTATTAAAATTTAACTGGTAAGTCGATGTTTTAATCTCCTATTTACGATATTTTTGCCATAAATATCTTAAGATAAAAATATGAATGATATATTTATTTAATTTACGAATCGATAGTGAATTAGAAAAGTGGGAAAGGTAACAATGCTGTTTCCACAAAAAGAAATATTTCGAATAAAAATTTTTCTAAGGGTGTAATAAAATTAATAAAATACATTAATTTAATCATTAATTATTGATTAGAGTCTTTAAAATTTTAAATTTATTACAATATAAAAAAATCAATTAAAAATTTTTGTTGAAAATATTTTGTCAAGCATCAAACTATAAAATAAATAAATACCTCGCTTAGTTTTAAATCTAAAAAACGACTGTAAAAAACATATTTTAACGAAATAAAATTTAATTTTTAGACATTTAATGACAACTTATTTTTCTTCGTGTAATTTTGTCGTTTTGGCAGATAATATTTTGTTTCTTTTGTTCTCCTGTTTTTTTTCAGATTCAAACCTTTGCGAAAATAAGGGGCTGTGCAATTTGTTTTATATCGTTTTTTCTCTTGACTGAAAATAACATTATTCGCTTCAATCGTAAATCAAATTAATAAATTCATGTTTTAAACTCATAATATTCCTAGTCAATAATATTATTAGTGATGAACTTATAAATTTAATTTGATTGATTCATATTATTTTATTTCTCAACTGCACCAATTGTGCTTTTTTCGTGTATTCTCATCACTTAATACATTAAGTTTCTTTAAGAAACAAATAAAAATGCCTTCTACCATTGATAATTATGTTTGGTTAAGGCGTTTACTGTTTAAATAAGCTTGGCTTCGAATATAGAATCCGCTTTTCATAGCTTTAAAATGTCTTTTGATATGAAAGAAGCTGGTCCTGTGAAATCTTTATGTTTTATCGTGGGATTTTTTTCAAAATAAAGAATTTTAAATTAATTCGAGTGAATTAAATATTCTATTTATTTACATTATAATACAAATATAACTCTACCGCATTCCTTTCTATACCATCTCCATGAATCTGCAATATTTTTGTTTTACAAAAGTTTGAAATTAATTAAAAAATACGAAAAAAAATTCAAATTTTATCTTTATTTTGATGAACTAAAGAACTGATTTTATTTTTTTATTTTTATTAGACTCTATTTAAAGATCATTTTATTCATATTTTTTAAATTCTGCACAGTTCCCCAAGATTTGATAGTTTTTACATTTTTTTCATAAATATATGTTATTTAAAGTATAAAAAAAATGTATGATATTGCGAAACCGGAGTCGAATTAAATTTATTAATTTTGGTTGAACTAAAAATATAGAACGTGTACTATTATATCGATAATTTAATTATTTTAAATAAAATACCAGGAAATATATGATTATCTACGGATCTTTCAATAATATTATATCCTTCAGCAAAAAATACATAGTTATTAATCTTGAGTGTGGTATTTATATTTGGTTGGCTGCATAACTGTTATTCTTATCCTTTATTAATATATTTAAAAATATATATTAACTCAATGAGAACTTCTTATGCAACATTTAGTTTTATATTAGTCAAAAAAGAAAAAATCGATATTTATATCGCATACATGTCGATAAATAAATCTTAATAAAATAATAAGCATAATTCTTTTTTTTATCGGATTAAAATTAAGAGACAAATCTAACTAATATTATTTTCAATATTTATTGTAAATCCATTGCGAACTTAGTTCAATTAGTCTTATGTTGGCTGATTTCTGCATAGACTCTAGCAAAGTCTAAATGTGAGTTCTAAAAATTTATTTAAACCCAAAAAGAAAATAATACTGAATAAATTATATTAAGAACATTAATATAAAAGTATAGCGCCAAAAAATTAATGCTGCTTGCCCCCAAAGTCTTTGACTCTCGTGGGTAATACCCTTACTTTGCCATAACTTGATTTTTTCTTGTAGAAACTAGAACAAATTATCATATAAATAACATCCCTAATTTTTTATTTGAATACGCTACCAACCGTTTAATTAAACCGAAAGTTGTTTAATTTTTTCCATTCAACGGCAAGCGCTGTTGGCAACTTCACTAGAACGTCCTTATAACATTTACCCTTTATTTTTTGCAGATTTCTCATATATTGCACCATACACATACTTATACTTTTATATGTCCTCGCTCGGTTGGCCTCCGTGTCTCTTACCTTAGAGTCTTCCTTCGCCATATCCTACCATAATAATGAACATTTAAGAATACGAAATTAAGAAATTTTACAAAATATATATGCCTAACTCATTTTAAAACTCTCAATCTTCTCCGTAGTCTCTGGTGGCGATGATCTATTACTCGCCATATGGGCTATTACTTCTGGCAGTAACAATGACTCAAACCTACTATCTATACATGGTTAAGCATATTTAAAGAAAAACAATTATTGATATGCGTCTTCAATTATCATTCTGGTATCCAATTAAAATTCGAGAATTAATCAGATCTTGATCGACATGTTAAAAATCCAATTTGTAATAAAAAGATGAAAGCAAGTTTATGAACTAATAGACATCATATTGGTTTTTGATAAGTATAAGACTTTTTATTTTACGTTAGAAATAATGAGAGTGGCAACTTTATTATGAAAATAAAACACATTTTTATTAAAAGATATCGTCTTATTGAAATAAATGACAAAATATAAATTTTTACTGGATTTTTTTATTGATATCGGTAATATATATGTTATTATGTTAAACGAGGAATGTTTTTAGTTAAGATAATCAAAATATAAAAAAGTCGTTTTTTGCGTAGTGATTACGTTTTTTTAAAATACTATTGGATAACAGATAAAAATGCTTATTTTTATAGAATCTGATTAAAATCACGCATAAATTTATTTTTGTGCATATGCTCTATTTCATTTATATTATTCTGATCTTGTGCTGTTTCTATGATTTCTCAACTCCATTATTTTATGGATATGGGAATTATTATAGAATTAACGGCAACTGTCGTGAAATAACTGAGGAATTATGCCGAACGTCAAAATACAGGAGAAAATGTACCTGGATAGAATACAACCAAAAAGTTGAGCAATGCCAAAATGGAGGATGATTAAATCGTTTTAATAATATTTTTAATTTTAAAGAATAATTCATGTATTAGTAAATAATTTGTTTTTTTTTCAACCAAAACTGGGCAAACTTGCACAATATATTACCACACTCAGCTATATTCAGTTTAATTCGGCTTACATTTGAAAAATGGTATCATAATTTATTTTTATTGTAAAATATCCATTTAAGATAGAATAAAAGGTGTTAAAGCCTATTTTATATTTAATTAAATGTATCTGGGGTAAAAAAACATAACAGTTAAGACATACCACTATTTATATTTATTATATGAAAAATATCGAAATTTAGAATTTTTTATGTAATAGTTTTCGTTATAAGTTCTTCCCGTCCCCTAACATCACACTTTCAAAATTTAATTACATATTTTAAAAAAAATGTAGGATATACAGAAAAATAATTAAATGTTGCTTTAAGACTTTGTTCCTGAATAAGATAAGCTCTTTTCCCTTATCAAAAATTTTAGGGTGTAAGAAATTAGTTGGGATGAGAACTCCTGAGAAGGATAGGTGAACTGAAAGAGCATAAAATAGGAAAAATATTTATTGTATCAAACGAAATAATAGCTGCTTCAAATGACCGATATTTCATATCATCTAAAACATTAATACTATTAAGATATTTATAGAGTTCAAACTTCATCGATGTGTCTGCAATATATAATCAAATTTGTCGTGTGGGACTATATTTTGAATTAATAACTTTTTTTTGCAATTAAATGTTAATATTTTATTAGATTTAAACACCTTAAGCAGTATATTTTAGAATAAATCCGAATATGTTTATTGTTTTTTTTCCTCTTTAACCAAATTCCAATCCTTTAATAAATTTTCAATAATATATTTATAGTTTCATCTACTTTTTGTTTTGTTAATTAGCTTAATGTTGTTCCGCCCCGACTGAACTAATTTCACTTTTTTTTAGACAAAGAAAATTATATTATTTTTTTTAAACCATGATTGCGGTTTCTCTTTCTATCACTTCTAGGGCATATTGCAGGAAACGAGAAAAACTTTAATTTTCAAAAAAAACATTTCTAAAGGTAAATACGTTATCAAAAGCCTAATATGTGCAAAATTTTTTAAAAATCATAGTTGCCGCATTCTTTTACAGTAGAAAACTGTCGCTATTTCAAATGCTCGTGTTGTTTGCATACTATTGCGGTGGTACATGTAAACAAGAATTGTTGCTGAAAAGAATTTCAATAAGCTTAGAGTATACCATAGTTTGATGGGTGAAAAGTATATTTAAAGAAAATAAATATTTAATAAAAATGAAAAAAATAGGTAATTTGATACTAATGTTCAAATACACGAATGCCAGTTCTTTAAATCGAAATATGATTATGAGCGTATTTTAGTAAATTATAATGTATGAAAAGTAAGGAGCATATATCAAAACGGAAATTTATTTATGAAATTCACTAATGAAACTTCAAAACCTGTTCTAAGAGAAATCATGTTTAGGAATATAGTCAAAAGGTCAATAATTAGGACTGGCAGATGGCTAGAGGGCACAAAAATTTAGAAGAGATTAGATTTTTACATTAATTTATTGTGCAAAAGTCACGAAATCGTAGACATGGTGTTTTTCACACAAATAAAATCGAATCCACGTCGGGAGTGTGAAAATAATTAACAGAAATAATAAAAAAACGTGTGTTCATATTTAATTATTTTCTGAAGATATCTTTAAAACAAAATTTAACGGAATGATTGATAATAAAACACTACACCATTAGTCAACATTGCATCCTTTAGAATGCGTTTTTTATTAATTATATTCGACAGATGTTCTCACTAGTATCCATTTTCATTGAATTTTAACACTCTCTTTCCGAAATTTTTACAGTTTAAAGATAAAAGTAAGTTTGCCGCCTAGGTATGTAAGCTATATTATATATTTATTATTTTTGTTGCATATCAAGATATCAAAAATAGATGAGAATAACTTTTCGTATATATTTTTCTTGCATAATAAATTTTCCTAAAAGTTGTATTAAAGTATCATATTCATTTAATTTGAATTATAACTAGAATTTTGTTATCATTTAAGCAAAAATAAATAGTAAA
This sequence comes from Henneguya salminicola, assembly GCA_009887335.1. NCBI lineage: Eukaryota > Metazoa > Cnidaria > Myxozoa > Bivalvulida > Myxobolidae > Henneguya > Henneguya salminicola. The sequence goes on along the minus strand of SGJC01000037.1, from coordinate 28,964 downwards.
TTGATATAATCAGCATTATTTTTGGGCGTAAGCTTTATTTAATTATTTATTTTGCATTTTATCCTCAATTTTTAATTCTGGGTCGATGTAAATTGATTATGGTCGATTGAGGTTATTTATTGTGCATTTTAGTCCTAAACTCAATTTTTTTAATAAGGACTGTTAATTATTACTATATTCAAATTAATATTTATCGATTTAAACAAATGAAAATTCTTTAGGAGCTATAGGATTTAAAAAAAACTCGAACGAATTTAAAATTAATATTATATGCTATTATTTACGGTATTAAAGACAATTAAATATCCGATTCCACTTATTTTAGAGAATATAGGGCCAAATTTAGGAAAAATATTATTTTAAAACGTTACATTCCTGCTTTTTCTATAAACCAGAAACGCTGTTAAATGATTATTCTTTTTTGCACGCCATCTGAAAGAATTTTATATTTAGAGAAAGGTATAATAATTTTAATTATGGCCATAAATTTTAACTTTGCCATATAATTATGATGTATTATAACAAGGAAAAATAAACAAAAAATATATTTTATTGGATACTCGCAGGAAACCAAAATTATGATCAAATTAGAATTAGATCAATTTTTGAATTCCCTTTCTGAAGAAACGAATGATGTATTATAGATTATGTGTTGATTGGAAGCTATACAAAATGCTCGTTTCATAGTTATATTATAATAATTTGGACATCTAGTTGGTATAAAGACAATAACATTTCCTAAATGCATAAAAACTTGCAAAGTCTTAATAATATTTTTATTTGAATATTATTAGTCAAGTAAATTTTTAAATATATTGAAAGCAATGAGCCTTAAAAATTGTAATATACTCGAAGTATAAAAGATAATTCTGAAATTATTAAAACCTGATTTTTTAGAAAATATTTATCAAAAACAATATCTAACCATTTAAAACTAAAAGTATATGATTTTAAGCCTATAATAATAATGTCCAGTGTATATTCTGAAGCTTAAAATAGAATAATGGGAAAAAATAATAAACTTTACTCATAAATTAAGGAGGAATCAAGCATTAAAAAAATTCAAAAAAAACATAATATGATGGAAGCTTTCAAATTAAAAGAAACACTTGATTTGGACAAAAAAAACATTTTGAACAATGCGAATATTATTAGATGAGGGTGAAACAATTTGTTGAGGAAGAAAATAATTATATTTTTTTTAAATATTTCCTATTTACTCTCTCTTAATAGAAATCTCGCGTTCTTTTGTAGAGCAAGGAATTAAGTAATTTTTTGAGAAATTTTTAATCGAAATTTACATTATTTACTGTTATAATAAAGGTTAAAGCTTTTCTGAGTTTCCATGTCTGAAACATTATGAAAAGGATGCCAGGGATTGAAAGCCTAAATGATATTTTTTTTGGTAGATGAGCTGACTTTATAAATTTTTACCAGACAAATGAGTGATAATGTATTTCATCAGAAATAAAGACTAGAATTAATTTTACGATTCCAGTCGATAATAAAAGTAATTCAGGTTTAAAAATTTTTTTTATTAGATTGTGTCGTGTTGTTTTTTAATAATCAAAGTACGCAATGAAAAAATTAACTGTTTTTAACAATTATTCATTTTTCACAAAAAATATAGAAATCGTATTTTTTATTATATTATAATTTATAACTAATTATTATGTTTAATTTTTAATGTATACTTTTACTGAATATATTTTTAAATACTCATTAGAATTTGGAATTATATTTTATCATAAAATCATTTAATCCGCCACAATATGGTTTAATTTAAAATATTTTTAATTGTGTAAAAGTTAGATTTTTATATTATATTTATATAAATTTAATTTAAGTATTATTCTTTTTAAAATTTCATAATTTTAGAATAAATAAAAATTTATTAAACAAAAGAAATACATTTTATTTTAGAAAAAACGAAAGGGTTACTGTAATTTTTCTTTTAAGCATTAATCAAATAGCTATGCTCCGTTATACCTTTAAAAGTTTAATTATATAATAAGGAGAATCTTTTACAAAAACGGCAATTTTGATAGATAATGTATCAGCTGAAATATAACGTAATGCATTCGTCTCCCATTTATGCTAAATATATAAATCAAAACATTTTTTTATTTAATATATCGATATAAATACATAAAAAATTTAATATTTTAATTTAGCTCGAAAAATATTTGAGAATATTATCAGAGACATGCGACTTGATTTGGATAGCCCTGGACTGGTTTAGAATCAGCATACAAAAATAATGTTTTCTCAACCGATAAAAGCGTTTGGTTTTCGCTTTTTCTCATCCTGCTAAAAAATCAAGAAACTGATTCATTTAAAATAAACATTTGTTGTAATAATTCAAAAATCGAGGTGAATTTATTATAAATATTTTTAAAATTTTTATTTTAAGACTTTAATTGACAATCATGTATACTACTGCACATTTGAAGAATGAAATGATATAAAATTACTTAATTTCGCGAACTAAATATAATTTAACAAAAACTAATTTTTTCACCATTTATAAATTAAAATTATCCACTTAAATTGTAAGATAAAAATTCATGTTAAAAACAAAAGACATTTTAGATGTGAATTAAACATTTGAAATTGTGCGGTGAACACAAGACATACTTTAGGCATAATTTGACTCATGAGCCTGTGTCGGCACTAAAACTCAGTTTTATTTAATCGAAACTGGATTCAAATAAAAAATTCATAAATTGAAATTTTTAAAACAAAAATATTTTACTTTGATTGGCTCAACAAAATTTCTAATGTTATAAATACTTAAATTAAATAGAATTGGGTACAAAAATGCGTGCCTGCTTTTTTCTATTCATTGGAGGATTCTTGTACTTAGTCTGCAGACTACTTATAAATGGAAAGCGACTTCAAGATTGTAATATCCAGTTCACAGGGTTGTTTTAAAATTCTGATTATTATAATATCTTGAACAAACGTTAGTTCGGGAGTTGTAAAGTTTAAATTATAATTTAATGTATTTATTATCTTAAATTTTTAATGTTAATACTTCTTTTTACATTTTCAAAAAAAATGTCTATTCGAACTAATAATGAAATATAATGGTCTGATATTCTTGGTGGCAGTCAATACGGGTATATTAAATTTAAATTAAAACATAAAAGAGAAAATTAAAATTAGATCTTTATAGTTTATTTCTAACGTTTTGAATTAATTACAAATTGAAATTATTAAGGTTCGCAAACTTATAACAGAGTATTAGAGATCATTATCATGCAATTTTTAGATACTTTTGCTGAAGCCTCTACAGTACAGACATTCTCATTGAAAAAAAACTTTGGGCACGATAATTTATCGAGTATAAATTTTTGAATATTTTATTTAAAATTTAAATTAAAACATATTGCTAAATCGATATGTTGCGATATATCGGAGCCGGATAGATATCCCACTAAGATCATATACATGGAAATCATTCCGTCAAGTAAATTAGACGTAATTTTAGCCCAATCACTATATACGTGCGTTTTTATTGAAATTATCAATTGAGGGTTGATAAATATAGGCGTGTTAGATAAGATATGGGTATAAATACGAATTTATTTATTTTTTTACATTATGGGTATATTTTATATAATTTTATTATTGTTGCACATTTTTCATAATTTTTTTGCTCTTCAATTGGGTGAATCTAGTGAAAGAGGAATTCGACTGATCCAAGCCTGTAATAGGTCGGCAAAAAAATTTTGTTTTGCTACAAATAACATGAGATGCATTCGTGCAGAATACATACAAATGGTAGAAAATTGTGTATATGGATATATATAAATCAAAACAGATAATTATTTATTTTGATATTGATTTTTTCCTTTCTTCTTTTTCGAAAACGTAAGATTATGATCATCTGTTGATTTTATAGGTTGATTTTTTATAGATTTTGAAGAAACTAAATGTTATTTTACTTCAAAAAATTGTCAATGATAGGCGGAAAAATAATTTCGGCTGTTTAAAGACGTAATATAATTTATTTGAGCATTGTAGTGAAACTCGAAAAAATGTTTGGAGGAAAAAAATCAGCAACGGATCGTGAAATTTTTAACAAATGACCCAACAAATTCTGACACTAGTAGGGAGATATAGAGGTTCATTAGTGCGTAATAATGAAATATGATTGCCGTTTTGTGGACAGCTGTGTAATATCAGTTAGATAAGAATTTTTTACAGTACCTTTAAGCATTTTTGACGTAAGAAATCCAATTTCATATTTTATTAATTAGGAAGATTCCGTTAAACACATGTGTGCTAATTCCCTTTTAAAAGTGAGATTTCGAGCTTAAACCCACAGGTTATCACTGAGAGTATAGGAATTGCTGCCAGGCTAAAATTGAATAAGCACTTACTAAAAAACTTGTAAGTAATCGTGGAAAAGACGAGTAAAGTTTTAAAAACCAGTCGACAGCAAAAAGTTTGCATATTACGAAATGAGATATATTGGGGAAAAATAGATATTATTATTTATTCAACTTCCTGCAATCTTACGCACCTTTTATTTATTCCGATAGAGTAACGAACAGCTTCCAGCTTGTAGCCAGTTAAACTGAGAGTTATTCCTTCCTGCTTTATTTCAAGGACATGATAACCTTTTTACCCTCCAGTTGGCAAATTACATTTTTTTACTGTTCATTGCAAAACCCCCCATCGTTTTTTCAAACCCAGGCTCTTTATCCTATTAAAATCAATAGATATCATGCAATCTATGTTTTCGAAGCATTTCAGGAGTGGTGCACAAACCTTTATTACATACGGCCTATGTTTATCAGCGTCAAAAGCTTGGGCCACAAAATACATAGAAAATAATTAAAATCTTTTTATTTACAATTGAAATTATACGTTTTAACTAACCCGCTAGCGAAAAGTAATGCTGTAGAGCGGGCAATTTAGTCCCAGGTCATAGTTTGGGCATCCTCAATTTAAAGTTCAAAAAATAAGTTCTGGATCGTACGTAAATTAGGTAAGGCCAAAATTTGCACTTTTTGACACTTCCTGCCCCTGTGTACTAGGTTGAGATAAAATCTATTAACTATTCTTCTCACTCTCTAAGGCATAGCACTATTAAGGAGAAACCTCATATATAACGTTTGAAAAAGGAGAAATTTAATATTAAACCAAATATGGTGAAATTAAAAAGCGATCCGTAATCCTTTAACAAAATAAATTGATGAATAAGTGTATTAGTGGAAACAGCGATGTATTTATCCATTGGATGATAATACATAATAAAGCAAAACGTTGATGGAAAATTTAAATAAAAATTTCATTAATTCGAAAAACCGGTTAACCATGATGTAACAATCCTTAACCTGCTGATATATTTCCATCCCCTATTCTAACGAGATATTTTGAGTCATGCAATTCAATGTGTTTGTAAAAATACGCAAAAGTATGGCAATTATATATAACGGTCAAAAATATATAACATAAAAAATTTAAACTACTAATGATCCATAATAAGGTGATCGAGTTCACAGGGATAGAATTCAAACGAATTGCGTTGCAAATACGAATATTTCCTGAATATTTATTTTAGAAAATAAACTTTATATTGCGCCCATTGAGAGAATTATATGAATCAGCTTTGGATATTTTTGAGATATACGGATAATAGTCCAAACACAAGACTTTCCAATCAGTATGGGTTCTAATGGATATATTATTCAATGTTTCCGATACACTTTTAATAGAAATGCTAATATTATAAAATTTTAAAAACTAGTATTTGAAAAAATAAACCGGATTATTAAACCAATCATATGGGATATGGTTTATTTTGGAAAATTTAGTTACTGGAATTTCACTCAAACAATAATTAAGCGGGTTATGTTCTTTCCGACAAAAATCGTTTATTAAATTTGTGATTAAGTAATTAGTAATTTTATGAATATTAGATGGGCAGTAATCGGTATATTTCGGCCTAATGATAAATTTCAGTACATTACCAGTCGGATACTCGGATTACATCGTGAACCAAAGTTTTAATCTGATCGAAAACAAGGGATTCGCAAAAAATGGTGCTATTTTTGTCAAACCAGAAATGAAGAAAATTAATGAGTTTACGGATATTAAAATCAAAGCACCTAATAAGGGACTGTGTAACAGTCTCAGATAAGCAATATCCTTCCAATAATAAAATTGCTTTTATTTTAAAAACAGTTTTATCAATATCAAATATAGGCCAACTGAATAAATTCAGAACGATAAGACTATCACAATTAATTCTATTGGCTAATAATGGATCTTAAGATAACACGCGTATTCAAACCATTAGAAGTTATAAAAACGGTTGATATAGAATTATATAACGTTTTATTAATGCAAGAGAATAATTGATCGTCGTTTGGGTCAATGAAAATCTAGAAGTAGACAATTGGTAAAAAAACATCATCGAAAATTAGGCATTCAGTGAGATATTCTATACTTTTGGAGAGTAATTCTGGTTTAGTTTTAGTAAAGGTATGTTGTTGCATCAATTTTTGATCCGGTTTTGCAATTACTCGGCTCAAATCGTCAATCAGTGGAGTACATAGCGAATTGTACGGAATTAACTGATTGTGTTTGTAAAAATTACTTTAATTTGATATAATTGACAATACAACTTTATTATCGAAGATATGCCCCTACCAGAATGCGAAAGAATCAATATATGGCGTAGTTTATTATCTTCAATCTCAATTCAAATAAAATATTAAACTTTTGGAATGGTTTGATTGAGAAATTCAATTATTTCTTGGTTTAAAAATAAATTGTTAAAATGGCGATCGGCATATTTCGTTTCCCACAACGTGCATCGGTACTTCTGTGGTTTAGTTATTGCTGATTCATGTTTCCTTTTATTTGAAAAAACTTGACCCAAATCGAAATATTTCATTTTGCTTTTTTTATCTATCTTTATAGGAAAATTTTTGTTTTTCGAAAATAGAAAGTTGTTTGACATTATATCATTTGTGTTTGGATATTCTTAAAATATTTCAGTCATATACCTTGCGAACAATACATTTTTGAATCTAATACATGCAAAAATATTTTTTTTCCTTCCTCATTTATAATAAATTTCTCTAATGATTCGTTAAATTTTGTAAATGTCATATCGAAAATGTATGTGTCTAAGTTAGAAAATGTAAAAATACCAATGAACAATTTTTTTTCATTTTTATTTTTTATTTTTTCAATCATTTTTAAAAGAATAAAATTTAGCGCATATTTTTTACGATTTTCCGAAATCACGAATAAATACGAAATATTCACCGATTTTTAAATGAAATCATAAAATTAACTCCATAACATATCACGATTTGCCACATGGTTTAATTCATCTTCCCTGTAAATGTCAATAAATTATACTGCAAAATATTGGTCAGTTTGATTAAAATGTTCTGATCCACGCAATGGTAATAATATAACCAATCGTTTCAATTACTATCAATTGACTCTGTGAAACCATTTTATATGAGTCAAGGTAGTTAAAATACTGTATTATCTATCATATTTATTTATTAGTAGAGTTTATCAACAGTATTTTATATCACATCGACGCGCATACACCAATCTATCATGTAGCTAGCTGTACCTAATTTAATTTTATTCGTTTATTCTTTACAATCGCTCCACCATGTGCGCATGCGTTCTTTTGATCAATAATATTATTAATGGCGTCTTAATTCCATCCTGACCACAACGAAAATATTTAAGCATAAATTTTTAACTGGGGTTCACAAACGTATTTGAAGAAATGAAAATAAATCGAAAACTATATTTAGCGAATTTTCAACATTTTTTTAACCATGCTCCCTTAGAAATATTCAAATTAATAAAAAACCTTTATTTAATTTCCCATATTGACGCTATAAACCCATCAGAAATTATTTTACTCTTTTAATACCGGAATCTACTGCAATAAGGGTGGTATTAAAATCTAAAGATTCTTCATTACCTTAATTGAAAAATTGAAACAATGGAAGATCGACAAGGTTTGCAAAATACGTTCAATTGAGATTGACCTGGGTCTATTAATAACATTTTTCAATACAGTGCATATCTTTCAATTGATGAAGTACAATCGGATGTTCATTCATTAACGGGTTTGAGATGACTAGAAAGCTATTACAGCAAATCGTATGAGAATATACCACCCAGTCATAGCCATAGCCTCGAAATAGTCCTTAATATTGGTGGATATTAACCCATTCCCCCAATATATGCTATAAACTTTTATCGAAATAATTTTGCGATTATTAAACGGTCGCGTGCTTAGTTTGCATATTTCAAAAAAGAAACGGCTTCCCAAATTCAGTTCTACCCATACATACAGGTCAGAATGACGAAATCACATAGGATATTAAAAGCCTTAATATCATAAACTGATCATATATAAGAGGAAAGAAAAGCTGAGAACAAATTTTACTCGTTTTGTACAATCTTACCCAAATCTCAAAGGGATAAAGATAAATTTACACTAAATATTAATCATTTTTGTTTTCAAACATCATTTCAGAATATCATGCGCGAAAGTGAACTCTTTGATACTCATAATGTCAGCTAGAGTAGCTTTTTTAATTCCTCACGAAAAGGCATTTTCAAGATTAAAAAATGGGTATAAAGGGAATTGAAGTCATGAAGAAATAGCTGATCTTATTCAAATATAAATTGATTCATGCGTCTTAGTTTCCGAAAACTAACGCCTAATTACATCATTTTTTGAATTTTTGTAAACCAAACGGGCATAGCTAGAGACTTGTAAATATTTTATTATATTTCTAGCCTAACTTTCTTCTCATTACGATAAGTGTGTACCATAAACCAGACCTTCAAATATTAATACAAAGAGGCAAGGTATTTTTAGTGGGTACATCCATAAAATAGCACGTAGGAAAAGAAACTTTGAATTCTCCAAGGAAAGGCGAATGGAGTCATAATGATGTTAAAAAGGACTGCGATAAGACATTAATTATCTATGACCCCATGGTGGATTTATCACACCTAATTAGCGAAACTCAAAAGGATAAGAGTTGTTTTTGATAATTGAGTTGTTTCTGCAAAAAGATATTTATTTGTATGAACCGTGAGATTGTGGAATATAGTAAAAATCAAAATTTTGATTATCCGAGCTGCGCAAGATAATTCTCAACAAGCCACACGATTATTGCTTTGTGATGCGGCCTTGCCTGGGAAAGTATGCGAACAAGATGATGTTAAGGGAGAGAGATTGCCCATATTACCAAAAGCAAGCATAAGAAATAATATATACCTACTAGTTGACGACAGCTGGTTGGGAAATTGTTAAATTTCTCTCGAAGACGATCAGTAGGGCTTTAGTTGGGCCATAATGCATTAAAAAAAATTCTTTATTTTAATGAAATAATACATTTTAATAAAAAAAATAATTGTTTTTTCAATTTTGAAAAGAGTATTAAAAAATGAAAATGAACAAATCACAATTCGAAAAAGCTTTCAGTTATTTCGACGGCGCGATTGCAATTTTAAGAATCATACTATCAGAGAAAATTTAACAGCTCTTTCTTTTATAGAAATTTAGCTATTTATAAGAAGTATAGTAAATATCGGAAGTAAATAAATCTTTGTATTATACTATGAAAACAGAGTTTTAAACGGAGGCGCGGGGGATTCAACTGCGGCCAGGTTAATTTCATGTTTTACCACCAATTCTTTTTCATCGACTTAGTAATTATAATTTGACAAAAAAAACATTTAAAAATTAATATTTAGTATTCAAATAATAAATTTATTTTGAAATTTTACATACCACCAAATATGGTAGCGCTGTATGCGGTTTCATTTTTACACGTATTTGATGGACTTAAGATTGGAAAGAATGGAGTAAATTAGCATACCGAACTTTCTCTTGACCTTTTGTAGATACCATCAGGTGATTACCAATAAAATGCAAACACAAATAAAAAATAAAAAAGATTCGCCATATTGTTCACGGCACACTTCGCAATTTATAAATTATTGAAAATCAACTCTAATATTTTTTTTTGTACTCGGCCTGGATATGTAAAACCTTACTGGTCTCTTTCGAGAGGGGCTTTGCGATCCCCCGTCTGCCCCGATGCAGACGCAAGTAGGCACCACTAATAAGATTCAGCGGTAATGTGTGAGTCTCACCCACTAAACGTCACACCTAACCTCTTCCCACATGGGACGCCGTACCACAAGGGCATTGGCTCACAACTCTAATATTCAATTTCGTAATACTCCCAAATAAATAGAGAAGAATATTTTCATTTTATAACATTTTTTATAGTATATCCTTCCTTCTGTCTTCTAACGCATCAATGCTTTGGTGCTTTTCATTTACTTTATACAATTTAAAGTCTTAAATCTTTATTATTTTGAGTGTATAGATTGTGGGCTTCCAAAATATTAAAAAAGACTATACTATTATTTCCTGACAATTTAATTCAAATTTAGTTTTAACATAAAAGACTGTTATAAATTAATAAAATCAGCAATTCCATTATCAGAGCTTTTCTATAATCGTGTCAATCCATTCTAACAAATAAATAATATACGTGCATGTGTAGGCAGTATAAAATAATATCGGCAAATTAAAACAAAATATATAATGAAATCATAAAAAGCCTTTAAATCAAACTTTTGATGGTTTCGTGATCAAGAGATCTTCAAATTGGGTCATGTACCAAGATATTCAACCAAATACACGTTTGTTTAGTTTTACTTTATTGTACACTTTCCGTGTTTCATTGATAAGGAAACCAATATATTAATATAAATATTATTTCAATGAATATCGGATATATCAATTAAAAAGAATAAAATATACGAGATACAGTGTTGCAAATTTTAATAGGTTAATTTCAAGAATTAGGACGTTGCTTTCAGTTATTAGTACGCGTCCACATATATTAGTGCGTACGTTGAAACAAATATGGCGTTTTTTTACCATTTTTATTGCGTTTTTTTTTTATAAATATTTAAAATTGATATTAACGATAGAAAATATCTCCTTGAAACAAATAAATAATAGCTGTGTATATTTTATAGAAGCACTGCTCTTTTTGTCTTCCCTGTAATTCCTAGTTTTGCATGCTTCTAAAAAATTGAGAAATTCTATTTTTGGAGTTTAAAGAATATTTCTTTGGCAATAAGTTATAGCTAATCACGAGTTTGGGCAACTTTGCGATAGTACTTTATCCTTGCCATAATCGTTAAGGATTATATGCTGGAAGAAACCTCAATACAATTATCAGATTTTATTGTTTCTCTTTTGATTTCATTTTGATGGAACTTTGCATTCTCCATAATAAGGTTATAGTTATCACATTGTAAATATCATTTGAAAAAATGATTGATTTTCTTTACTATGCTGTGTCTATCAAATATCCCACCACACGTTTGGTTAAAAAAGATTCCCTTAAAAGCGATAGAAAGTATTATGTTTCAACGCAATTTGTTTAAAAATTTTTGTATGTAGGCTTCTTCCCAAGGGAAAACTGCCAGCATAGATTTATAAGAAGGTTAAATCTAGTTTCATGCATACATATCATGGGTTTTTCTTTATTATTTAGAATGTACAATGAATAGCAGTTTGATTTATGATTCTATTCTTTTCAATTAATTTGAGTCTTTTTCTTGTGCAATTCATGGATGGCGAGGTTATGAAAATACTTGATGCTGAAAATTTGCAATCTTCTGGCAATGTATAATCAAGATCCTTTAAAGTAAGATCTGAATCTGTGACCAGAAAGTTTGATAAATTTCTTTAAAAATTTTTATTATGACTTTGTTGGGTTTCAATTTTTTTTACGACCATTAGAATTATTTCCTTAGTTTTCTTCTTATAATTTGAGCCGCTCCCATGCTACATTCAATTTCCTAATCTATATCTTAAGAAGTCTTTAGATTGTTCCAACGTCATCCTCCCTTTCCACTTTTCGTTGAAAAATGAATTTGGAAATTCGATTATTGATAAAAATTGTAAAGAAACGATAGCACATGTTTGATAACATTCAAATTTATCAAGATTCATTTAATTTGTAGAACACTTTAGATATTTGCATCAATTAGTTTCCACCTCAACGCTATAAATGTTTGGTAACAATTACAATTCCAAAACAATAAAATTAAAAAATATTCGTTAATAAATTCTAAAAATGGGTTAACAAATAAAATATAATTTTTTAAACCCTTTAACTAATTCAAACAATGCACGTTATGAGGAACAGCTCGCAGTGTTTTTTGCCAGCAAGGCCGCACTATATCTTGCAATTAACTCACTAAATTTATAGAAATTTTGTAGGCTCATTACGCTCTAATTTTTATGTATATGTTAATCTCTATATTTATATGGCCGACGCAAGCATTAGAGATTAATTTGTAAATTTTTTAGAAAGTCTTATTTCAAAAATGTAATTATTATATTTGCTTTCTATGTCAGAGTCTTGCGGAAAATAATTACTTAAAATATTTAACATTAAAACATTTTCTGAATGTTATTTTTAAATTTTGTGCAACGTCATTAAGGATTTTTAATGTTGAACTGCAGTATCATGATTGCGCGATTTTTACACAAGATTGGCTGAAATCTATAATGGGGTAGGGGTAGCACAGTCAGATAATCTTTATCTCTAATGCCATCTTTGAAGTAAAACGACTAAATGCCTGTCAAGTCAATCTTTGAGCAGCCTCTTAAAAATTTCCGGTAAGATAATGTTCCGGTAGTACCGCGTTCTCTGAGGAAAGAGGTCGAGGAGGATATTTAGTGGTTGCGAACCCGACACTGCCCTTTAATCTTGACAAGAACTTCTACCTGGCGTCCACATCAAGGCTGGATAGATGCGGTCAAGCCTCTCTCGAACGAGATTAGTAAAGTTTTACACATAAAGTCTGAAAATAAACAAAAAAACAAGATCTTAAACATTTAATCCCTGCTGCCATATACTTTTAAAGTTAAATTTGTTCTTTGAGAATCAAGGCCATTTAAAATATAGAATGGATATGATCAGGAGAGACGGAGACTCGTCAGACAAGAAATATTTAAAGTTCTCAAACATCCCTTCCATAGGGAAGGAATGCTGAAGATCTCATTTTCAATGTAGTGTATTTTAATATTTGTTGAAGGTTCGGAAGTTACCAAATTATACAATAGTATTTTGTTTACTTTTTTTATTTGAGAAACAAATATTATCAAATTGTTCCAAGTTGATTTATATAGCGTGAATTGATAAACCATAAGCTGAGATCTTTTTTTTAAATCTCATTATTTAAATTTGTTGAAAAGATATCTTTTCCTCTATAATTAGTTCTCTGCAGTTGGTACTTTTGTCAATTTATAAATGATACAAAATCATAAAATATAAAATAAAAATTAATCATATATTTTATTTAAATTTTAAATCTTTGTCATGTCTTAAATGTGAATTTGTTTCGACTAAGAAATCAATAAATATAGATCTAGGTTTTCTTTATTCGGTACTGGAGCATATATGAGACAACCCGGAAATCAAATATTTTTTCCTCCCTCGCGAAACAAATTGATTTCAACAAAAAATGTATGCACCAAATCTATTTAATTTTATGCACTCACATTATTTCCGAATAAGGTGATGCACTTTCTACTGTATACTGAATAATTTTATTAAGTAGCTTTAATTAAATATATGAACACGTTTTAAATAAAAATATTAAGAAATTTTTTTTGTCACAAAATTAAATTTCCCCTGTCTATATTTCAATATCAGTGTCTATTCTTACTATTTACATATAATTTTAATGTTTAAATTTTAGTTCGAAAGAACAGGATTAAAAAATTTTATGCAGCCCTTTTAATAAAACTCTAAAAATATTATTACTTATGAAAAAATATAAAAAAAAATTTTCCTAATTTCCTTTAATAGAATAATAATTGTGTAAAGGATTCTTTATGATAATACTTGAGGCAAATAATAAGAATAAAACTACGAGAAGCGTCAGACAAACAATACTGAAAGAGACATTCAAGGCAATTAAGTAGCCTTATGTGTGATAGTTTTTTGCATTTAATCCTTTATATTTTTAATATCCTTTTTTTAATCTTTGCTATTTTATTATGAAGTATTCCTAATATTGATAATAAAGCTGACTATTTACATTTAAAAAAATTAAAAGGTTGTAGTGTTCCTAGTTAATAATGTATTGAAAAGAAGAAAAAATTAAATGACCCACCCTGTTGAATGAGGATAGAATAGGCAAGAAAATCAACGTTGATATCAAAATTTAATTCTTTTACCGATGTGGCTCTTTAGCGGCCTGAGATTGATTATTTATATTATTTGTAGAGAGCAATCACAAAAGGATCCGATTAGAGCTCTAGAAAAATCTTATCATCTAATAGAGGCATTTAATCGTGAAATAAATGATAGTGCTCGCTAAAGGTGTAAAATTAACTTTAACCATTAAATAATCCTCTTATAAATTAAATTTATATGCAGAAACATGTTCTTAATTTCAACCCAAATTTTTTTATGCATATTTTTCATATGATCTTTTATGTAAAAGCTTCAGCTTGATCGAGGGGCTAAGTGTTATGTTCATTTGAAAGAAATTTTGTTGTTTGGTGGGTTAGAATGTTAAAATAAATATTAGTAAGTCGAATATACCTGAGGTTATTCAAACACAACATAACTTCACATAAATGTAAGGTTAATATCTACTATTTATACTCTCTTTGTTAATATCTCTTAAGAATTTCTAGACCCCTGTTTTTGTTTAATTTCATCCAATAATTATTTGGTGAAAATATATGTCGCTTTTTTTAAATGAAGGTATGTTAAAACAAGGAAAAAATAAGCTTATTTGATAATATACATTTGAAGTTACTTAAAAGCCAAATTTTGATCACAAATTATTATTTTTTAATTAAAAGAAATAAATATCGGTGTTTTTTGTAGAAATAGATTGCAAACAAAAATTAATATAATTTTTATGAATACGACATGCAATCTTTTAAGTTTTCCAATACCCTTCCCTATATCTGAATATGTCCTAAAAATATCCTTTAAACGCCTTAACGGAAGAAAATTTTATAATTCTAACTCTAAGAAACAGAAATTATAGTTTTTAAATGCTACATTAAAAGTGGTTCCGTTCATTTTTTTTTATTCATGATACAATTTGCGTTAATGTTATATATCTGGTAATGCTTTACATCCTTTCATAATTTAAGGCTTCCTGATTTATCTTTGATTGGGTAAAAGAGTTCACGAAGGGGTATTAGCCAAAAAAAATTATAATAATCTTTAAAATTAGCATATTCCGTTTTCGTCTTGTACTGGGTGTGTGAAAATTTTCTAGCCTCTTTTGCCAGAAGCTTTACAGTTTCTCATCATCCCCCTGGCGGTGCTAAATAGTCCCTCCTGCCAAGATCATAAATAATGGGAGATTGAAATCAACGAGCTTCTTCTTCTAGTAACTCTGTGCCACCTATACGTTTGATCGAGAGTTTAACGCGGTCCCCGATTCTCGTATATCCTTTCTTTTACTATAATCCCGGTTTTTTATTTTTCTTTGAGAATAATTTGGCAGTTCTATTTTGACTAAAACCTAAAGAAGAATTAATTCTATTTGTAATAAAAATATAACGACACGATGCCAAGCTATTTTTTCCCAAATATGAAGAAATAAATAACTCTTCCCTATAGATTGAATTCCATTTTACAAATAAAAATTCTGTATTGTTAGTTTTTATAAGCTATTTCAAGAATAACTAGACACGGGATCAGTCTAAATACTGTTCCAAACGATTCTTTTGCCATAAAAATATTGTATTTCCATTTAACTGTTTTTAAAAATTAAGCGCGTACGAACAAACCTGTTATAGATGATATAATTCATATATTAAATGCATAGAAATGGGAATGATTGAGTAAACTTATAATTCAGCAGGCTTTTGATGAAAGAAATGACTGTTTAAAGACGAAAATACAGAGAAATTCAACTAAAAAATATTTTTTATTTTTCACAATTATACGATTAAATAACATATGTTTAAATTTTTGCCTCAAAATTAGAATAAGATTACAATGCAAAGAATATATTCCATTAAAAATAATAAAATTGCTATACTATATTATAAAATCAAATTTATCTTAATTTTATAAAAATTTTTTGTTAAAAAAAACTTTCCACCCATTTGAAAATAAGCAGCGTGTGGGTTACCTAAAATGTTTGCGGGGCTTCCGGCGAATTTTTAATTTTATGGATTGAATACGATCGTTACAGAAATATTAAAAATTAAAATCTACACATGGCTTCTATTAGCTTTTACATTATAAATTTGCTTAATAGAAGATAAAGGACATGTAGCAATGCATTAAAAGCATTATAAAACTCATAGAGATCCTATTCCCTATGGAATGTGTCTGCGCTGAATTGTTTTGATATGAACTGTCTGGATACTATTTGAGTCAACTCAGTTTGACTTTTTAATCTAGATAGGTTATTTTACTGTTATTAAAAAGACTAAAAAAAGATAAGTAAAGAGGAGAAAGAATAAAACCGTCGAAATATCTTAAACTTTGAGTCATCATGTGCACACAACACGGTGTGTTATATTATAAAATTAAAAAGTATAAAATCATACGAAATCTATGATAACTAAATGGTGCTATGTATGAATTTATATAAATATACATTTTTTTTCAGATTAGCCGTAAGATTTTAAAACATTACAAGAACTTTATTATAACTGCCTTAAGATATACTCAAATTAAACAGAAAAAAATACTCTAGCAATAGTTTTATGATTAAATCATATTTTGATATCAAAAACATCTATTCCTATTTAAAATAACTGCAACTCTTTTGTCCTGGAGAGTATGTAAAAGTGAGGAAAATTAAATATGTTTTCATCTTTATTTAAGTGTTTCACAGCCTTTTTGAAGTCACAACTCATTTTCATTAGGGCTATGTAGCTGAGTAGCTCACCGCTATTTAATGGATTAAGATTTTGGTAGGAGAAATAAATAAAATAAATTAGGTATGGATAAAAATTAATTATAAACAAATCCTATGCAGAAATAAGGACAAATTTAAACCCCAAGTGATAACTAAAAGATCTGATTCGTTAAAATTATAATTTCGATAAGACAGTTGTAGCTATGACTGCCTTAGTAAATTTATAAAACAAAATTTTATTTGTTTACACAAATTTTTATTCCTCCACAAACATTTTTTATTACTTTTTGCTAAAATTGGCTTGCTAAAATAAACAAAAGACATTAAAAGCACGAACAGATGTATTTTAAATTATTTGATGCTAATCTGATCTCTTGATTTTTAACAGAGTAAATTTTTTCCGAAAAATCATTCTGAATTTTATCGGAAATAATGCCTAACTATGTAAAAGACGAAAAGAGGTTCATACTAAATAAGCTTCTTTTTAAACTCAGCAGAAAAGCATTGGAATTCTTTTTTAAGCAATTATATGGTCATTTTACTAATTTTTTTTTGTCTTTCATCGGTTTGAGAAGATTCTACGCCAATAAGATTCTTCTACGTTGTAATATTTTCTATTTTTACTTTCTAAGATCCGTTATGTGTTTTTTCCATAAAAGAGGGTATATTGTTTTAAGATTTGACAATTTTTGCAATTTCAAGTCAAACGTGCAAAATATATCCCAGGAATAAGTATTCCCCCCCCCTATTTTTTTTGTCAGCAAAGAATGTCATAGGATCGTATTTTTAAGTTAAAAACATGTTATTTGGCAAACAAACATATAGAACTTGAAGAGATAAGACGTTCTTGGTCTGAATCCTTTTCTTAGTAGAATTCTTTGAAAATAAAAGTGCGGAGGGCATTGGATTGGATGCATTTTTCCCTTTCGTTTAAGTTAATCATGTTATTAATGTAAATGAGCTATGAATATTTTATGGGGAAGTCTTCTATTACCCCTGAGTTCCTTATATTTGAGTTTTGACGCTATTTTGTAAAATTAAAAGAAAGCCACCGTTGATACATCATCATATGAATACTTAAGGTTATTCGCTATGAATAAGACTATTCAAATAATTCACCTAATTTGTAACATAATCTTGAGTACGATAAATGATTATATTTAGATTTTTGCAATCATAAGATTTAGTCAATAAAGTCAATTATATAAAGCCGGGTGTTTAGGGGCAATACAAATTAGAAAAAGATTTTTTTGATAAATCTAAATTATTTTCATCAATAAAATAATTTTTTTAAACACTTATCACCGTGATATAATATTTTTTTTATTGCATCTAATTTAAAAATTCATTCTTCTTTGAAATTTTGTTACTGCTCAGGCTGAGTTTTAATAGTTATATGACCCAACAAATAAAATTTAGCGAAAAAATATTATAGTGTTGCCAAAAATATGGTACAAATGTGTAAAGAACACTTTTTTTTTAGCTGAGAACATTGTAGGAAATCTATCATTTCTTTTTTTTTATAATGTTGCTGAGTACATTTATATTATTTGATATCATAGCCATAAATTAAACGATAATTCAACTAAAAGTTTTAAAACATAGGTATATAACTCATACAGAAAACTTCAGCAATAAATATAATCTTGAACATAAATAATATGAGCGTATGCAACTTCTACAATAATTTTTACTTTGTCAGTCCTTTTTATGCGTTCTTAGATTTTTATTGCATTTCACTCACATCATGCACGTAATAACAATATTAATAGCTGTTAAGAATAAATAAAGAAAAAGTCCCCTGTATTCATTCGGGGGAATCATTATACTTTTAGGACAATTAAAGCAAAATGTATAAATGGAATAAATAGATTTGAAATTTGAGCATTACAAACACAAAAAATGAATTTTTAATGCAGCTGATTTTTTTATATTTGGTTGGAAGGTAATATGTCTCAGCCCGCAAATTTATAAATTCCTTTTTTGAATTGAAAATAATTTTAATACAATTTACACAAATAAAAAACGAATGAAATTTATTTATTGCGATGCAAAAACCCTCGCTAAAGGATTATAGAAGAAGAGCATATATGAACGTTGTATTAAATAAATTTCAATACTTGTTCGGGTGCAAATTATAACTGTTTGAGCCGTTGGAATATTATTTGATTATAATATAATTTTTTTTCAATTTTAAAGATTACCAGACACTTTATATATATATTTTTTAAAACATATTTAAAACCAAATATTAAAAAACTGCTTATGACGAGGCAAATTCTGTTTGCAAGTTGTTACATATTGGCTTAAAATTATTTTACACGAGCTCAGGTTAAAAGAAGCGTCGTGCTTTTGAGAGATAATAAAGTAAATTTATTTAATATGCCCATCGATTATAAAAAAACTAACCGATTTATTAGTGTCAGTATTTTGGAATACAATTCAATTTTATAAGATAATGTAAAATTTTAAAAAACCATAATATCGATATTCTCTAATTATTTTAATTTTAAATTGGAAAATCTTTGATGATGCAGAATCCATTCGAATACCATGTTTTTCCAAAATAAAACGCTGGAATCGCGAGAAGAATTCCGACAAGCCCGTTGCAAAGACCTCCAATCATCATAGTACGAAAATCCACTTTTGAAATAAGAATCATACTGAGAACAAAAGAAACTAAAGTTCCAAAACCATATAATCCAGATAAGACATGAGTTGACTTTACAATATTCGGAAGATAAACATGGTAATTGAGTGAACGAAGAGTAAAGTCTATTAGTATGGAAATCAACAAAACGAAGGCAAAAAACTTAGAAAATGATAATAGTCCTCCTCTGAATGTTGTAATCGCAAAACAAATCATAGAAAATAAAACTATAAAAGTCAAGACTAACTGATATAAAAATGTGTTGCATTTCAAAAAGTCCCAGAATACTTCTTTACGACTTTGATTATCTTCAATGTGTTGATTCTCATTTTTAGGGCTATCTTAATATTATACAGGAAGGATCGTACTTAGATTTATATCTCAATAAAAATAAAAAAAAAATACCTCTCATAGTATTTTTACGTAAAGTTTATAACAAGAAATTATACGAGACTCTACGATACACCATTAGGAGTATCTTCATATAAGAATAAAGACTATTTATTTATTCAAGCCTTATAATCTTTTCAACATTATTAAATATTATTCTCTTTACTACTTTGAAAATCTTGGTTGAATTATTATAAGAAAGAATATTTTGCTTTTATAAAATAATATAATTTATTGGGCAATATGTAATTCTATGTGTAAATTCGGTTATTCATTTAACAATCTTGTTATTATAATGCGTTAAGAAGATTCATTTAAGTTTAAAGATAATAAATTGTATTAAAAAAAACAATATTTTACTTATTGATATTTAATTTGGTTCCATATATTTTTTCTTCCATCTCCCATTTTTATCGAATTTATAAACGCCTTAACGAGCTTTATAGGCAATTCCCTTCTAGTTTAAGTATGCTGTCTTCATTAAAAAGGATAAAATTGTTAAACTTATTTTTTGGCCGAAATTCGACAATCGAGATCTCAGATGGTTAGGAAGAATTAAAGCATTAGATCTTATTTTATATGTTAGAGTTGTGTATTATCCTACTCCTAACATATCAAAGGCAGAATCAAGCGGATCACTTATCGTAAAATATTCTAGTGTTATAAGTATAAAAAAAAATAGCACAACAAGTCATATCCCATTAAGTTAATTTGTTATTTGATCCGTTTTAAACAATGTATTTCCAATAAAAAAAATATAGTTCCTCTGGGGAAAACAGCGCTTTAAGGTAAACATCCAGCCTAGTTTTAATTCTCATGATTCTATTTTATTTTTCTGTTTGAAAAATTGTTTTGGTTTTGCAATCAAAACTATATGTTTCATTTATATTATAAAATTTTTCATTTTTCTTATATAATTCGCATTAATCTTCGTTGGCCTACGAATCTAAAAATAGAAAGCCAATTCTGCAGAATCCATCATTTGTTGTGTTTTACAAACACTCAATTTTAGTTTATGAAAATTTTTCGGAACGTATCTCTCTTATAAAAAGAGTTTTGTATATTCATTTTAAATCCTAGGTGTCTCTCATTTCATAAATTCTTCTTAAGCTAAAAATATTAATTAAAAACGGTTTATCCTGATACTTTGATATTTGATTTTATAACATGGATTTATCAACAAATGATATTACCCTTCCTGTCTTTAGATTTAAAAAAAAGCAAAAATGATCTAGAAATTCTTACCCTTATGAAATTGATTGAAATTTTACCTACATAAGCTTTATAGCTTAAACGAAATATTAAAAAACATTTAAAAAAAAGAAACTTCAGAAACATTTTTAATGAGAAAAAAAGTTCCAACCAAATTATTTTCTTATTTTATGAGAGTTTATGGCGAAATTTATAACAAAATAAAACTCAACACTCGGATGAATGAAACTCAGACTTAATCCTCTAAAAAATAATATTTTAAACCAAAGAGCTTAAAAATACCACATGCGATAACAATAGATCTGCTTCGACGCACTAACTCGTAAGCTTGACAAAGATTTAATTTTTTTTTACTTGCGGTATGTGAGTGCTATGTGTTAGGGTAGAACCAGCAAGACTTCGAAATAGTCAGGGAATTCGAAAAACACAAAATGTTTGTAGAACTTTAATTAAATTTAGGTTTTGATCCTTAAAACCGGTACAACATAGCAGAAGTTTTTAGATATTCTCATACACAAAAAAAAATTTTCTTACGTTTAAAAAATTTTAATCGCTAGATCTTATAACAATTTTTCAGTCTTTTCATTGTAATTTAGCCTTGAATTCACACTTTGGAGGTTATAATCTATGCAATCCCATTTTTGATCTCTCAGATTTTTTAAATCCAAATTATTTTTTCATATATTATTAAAAAATGATTTGTTTAATAAAGCATACTAACAAATTTGAAATAGTTGCGTAATATTTGCCAAAAATAGCGGCTGGGCCATGTGAATACAGTTTACAATTAGATTATCACAGTTAATAAACTTTTTTCTGCTTCTCACTTAGGTTTTTTCCTCAAAACGTTACTTAAAGCTGTTACACATTTTCACTAGTCTTTAAAATTTTATATGATAAGCAAAACTATTAAGGACATGATCGGTCAGTACACAGACATCTGCGGTTATCCATACCTTTTTATACTGTCTCCTTTTTTATCTTTACTAGACTGCATTTTGTCCTATATTTAGTAAATATTTTACATTAAACTTTTAAGAGAAATAAAGCATAAATGCATGATGATATTTTCCATTAAACACCCATAAATTTGTAATTTATTTAAAAATTTTTTCATTTGTATGCATTAAAAAAAAATCAAATGTTTATCCTCTCGTAAAAATATAAGTTTTTGCTTTGAATTTTATATTTAAGTTTAAAATATAAAGTGTTAAAAATTTTGAGTTTTTTTTTTTTTTGCGTCCTTACACAGTTGGTAACATCACTTATCGTATTATCAAAGACGTTAAGCAACTTTCGAATTTGTGTAAACTTTGGGAGGGGTGTACTAAAGTTATATGTAGTAATGGCATTTATGTTAGAAAGTAGAGGATTATTATATGGGTACAAAAGCCTTTTATGGTATGGTAGGAATATGCTTTGGGAGGGATGGGTAATCGGGGGGAGAGAAGCCTTTGTGTTTCTTAATTATTCTCTTATATAATTTTATTTTTTGAATTATGTACTTAGTTTGATCTCATTTCGAACATTATTTATTCAATCGTAAAAATAGCATTAGTGTAAGCTGGTTTAAACAAAATTTATTGTAAAATAGATTTTTTAAATAAAAGGATTGATACAAGGTGCGTGATTTATTTCATGTCAACAAATTAATGCAAGAGTTAAATGCTTATATTTTTCTCGAAATGATGTATTTCTCCTCATGTAAAATCAGCTCATTCAAAAATTTATATATCTATAATATTTAGTAAAATCAACGGATAATTTTTGCAGCTATTGTATTATGGCACACCTAAATAATGTAATAATAATATTATGAATCAGCCTTTCTCCACATTTACTGAATACTTATAACTACCACTTCTCTAATATTTTGAGATACTACCTACATCGGTCAATTTATTTGAGACAATATTATAAGACTCCTCTTTGATTTATTCTTAAAATCGGCCATTAATCCATCAAATGATAAATGTTTATAAAAACACAGAAGACTGGCTCAATACCCTTTCCCATTTTATAGAATCTTCAAATCAACTAATCTTTGCCTTCCTTCAACAAATAAGAATAAACAAGGCGCTAAATTAGAAGCGTATAATACAAATAAAGCCCCATATTTATAGAGGGCCACGTTAAAAAATAGGAAAATTTCGGCTCTCTCTACAAAGGTAACGGTTGATATAAAAAAATATCAGATATAAATTTTTTAATTTAAAAAGAACAATTTTAAAGTTTTTTTTCTTCAAGTATTTTAAATTACTCCTCTCTTATATCTTTTTAGGTTCAGGCAGAATGTGTAAAACTTTACTGGTCTCTTTTGAGAAAAACTCTACTGCCTTTTCGTCATGTTTATGTCTGTGTCAGACAGGCACTGCTGTCGAGATATTCGCTAATTAGGACCCTCACTCACTTAATCTCTTCCCTCTAGGATTACGCTAGCAAAATAGAAATGGATGTGACAATTATTACATCGTTACAATTCGATCTTTGCCTTTGAATAATGTATTTTTTTCCTGTTTTCGAAACTTTTAATGTCTCGCTTCTTTTTATTTGAATTGGAAGTACACTTACCTTTCCATCCTTTTCTGAAATTTTATACTCCTTAATTCCGTCAATTATTTTTAATTTTTCAAAAAAATCTAAGTTGTAAAGTTAAATTTAATCGGAAATTCTTTTATTGCCCTCATAAATCAAAACATTTTTTTTTCTACTTTGGGCATGTTTCACTACCAGTTCCTATATCATCTTTACATATTTTATAATTTTCATTAGATTTTATTATTGAGATTTTTATCCAATTGAAAATAAAAATAAGAGACGTGTAGAGCAGTTTAAGCCATAAAAACTTCGAACTATTAGATTTAGCGCATCATATTTATGCTTTTAATTAGTATCCAGACATGCAAAAAAAGTGCTTATGACACACTTTTGTGAAATAAACCATGTAGGTTTAGATTGATTTTTAATTTAATTGTTGAATATAAAAGTGATATAGGGATAAAAATAAAGTTTTTACATGCCAATAATTCATTTAAATTCATATGGATCAGCGCATTATCAAGTGTCAACAACATATTTTTTTCAAATTATAGTTTGTGATCTCAATTAACTTCCCACAAAATTGTAAATATTTAATCTGTTCACCAAGTCTTCTTGTTTGAAAAATATCTGCAATTATTTTCCTTTTAAAAATTGAAATATTTCTTTGTTGTTTTGATACACCTGTCAATAAAATGGGAAGTTTTTAGTATTCTTCCCCTTGTATATTAATACAATCATTATTTTACTCTAAGTTTTATTAGACTCTTGCGTCAATGTAATATTTTATATCTTTTGTTTTCATTAATTGGACAATTAATATTGTGTCTTTTATTAAAAAAACTAATAATAATTAATTTCTTTTAATTTTAAAAACAATGATGGGCAATTACAAAAACAAGCAAGTCTAAACACATCAAATAATTGATATTGTCACATTTTATTCATTTTTTAGAAACCGTCAATGCACTCTTCATCAAATTAGCAATCTGTGCTGTTAAAGATTTTATCCGAACGATTTTGCTTAGCACTAGTATGCGTTGCTTTTCATATCATTTAAAAAGCCTTTTGACAAAAAAATGTAAAGTGCTAACACTAGCTCCAATACTTTTCTCCTCCACTCATGATTCCTTTATCATTGTCCTCAATTTGCATCTAATTAACTGTCTCTTTATGAAATTATAAAGAAAAATCTCTATATTTCAAAACGAAAATTATCGAAAAAATGAATAGCTTTGTCTTTTTTTTATCTCTTTTTTTCATATAACCAATCTCCCTTTTCTGCTGGAAATTAAAAATATTTCTGTTTTTACAATCCTGTGTATTTAGGCAAGAAATTTCAAAAATGAAAATGGCAGCATACAAAGCAAAAAAAGCGTATTTCGAATTTTTTTAAACAAATTAATGTATTATTACATCTTTTACGTGTTTTTTTTCGGTGGTCTAGAGAGTGGCGCTTGATCGAGGGTTCTCGTTTAGAGAGGCGCAATATAAACCTCCGGTAAAAATGTGTTTTTATCATTGCCACCATATTAACGTAGCAATACGCCTCATTATGGGAGGTGAATAAGTTATAAAGAAAAATATAATTTATAGTTGAACGTTTGAGTAAAAAAATGAACCATACATTAAATTGTTCGTATGGAAAATAGTTTTAATAAAACATATTTTTTGAATTAAATTATTTTAGGGATATATTAAAATAATTAACAGACCTCCTCCTTTTAGCGCCATCGCTCAAACGAATTCCTAAATTGACCCATCATAAGCTCTTTAATTCAATGGCTTCTCAACTTCATTTAAAATACATGTAAATATTAATTTTTTAACTAAATTTTAGTTTTTTATAATTAAATCATCCTCAAAGCAGTATGTTTTCTAATGAAGCTATAAAATTTGTGCAAAATATAATAATTAATTTAAGAATAATTATTTCTCGGAGAGAAATGGATAATTTGTGCAGAAGAGCCTTAATATTTTCTTTGATCTTTTTACGTGTATAAAGTAGACAGGCATTTATATCACTAAGCTGTATTCTGTTAAACTTTTATTAGTGTATTACTAATTAGATCATGTCTCTTTACAGGGGGTAAATCAATATCGTAATCTTTGTTCTTCGTAGTTGTCAGAAGCCGTCTGTAAAAAAAATTTGGCTAAGTAGTTTAAATTGCAAGATCTATTTTATAAAGATCCCTTCTAATCAAGTTACTTTTAAACTTACTCTGTAATCGAACGTCAAGTGATACGACCTCTTTAAATGGGATTAAGTGAGGGCATTTTCAAGCTTCCTCTTTATTTCTGAAGAGTGGCACATGTCTATTCGAGGACGAGCATCAACTGAGAGATAGTAAATCTCCCCATGAAAGAAACTGGTTAGGTTTCTACAAATTCTTAAGTGAATATAAAATATTGCGTACATAATTGATTTTTTTTTAAGTGTACGTCTAAAAATATCTGGATCTTTTTTGACTATAAATATGTTTTAATTGCAAATTTTTGTAATAATATTAATAAATAAATATAAAGGCCCTCCCTGCAGCTTGTTAAACGCTCTCGAGTTTTTCACCCCTGAAAGCGGCACTAACACCGCTGAGCCAAAAAAAAAAGTTTCACTTTTAAGCTCATTTTTTATATACAGAGTAAATAAAATAATTATAATACGATTTCAAAAGAAAGCTCGTTTTCGATCAACTTGTCGTCTGATACCTTAATTTTTATTAAATGCATAGTAAGATTTACAATACTCTCTATTCCTTTTCTAATTAATTACCAGTTTATGAAATTTATCGAGAGAACAGTATTTTGGTTTAATTCTACAAACATATATGTCACA
Organism: Henneguya salminicola; assembly: GCA_009887335.1. Lineage (NCBI taxonomy): Eukaryota > Metazoa > Cnidaria > Myxozoa > Bivalvulida > Myxobolidae > Henneguya > Henneguya salminicola. The sequence goes on along the minus strand of SGJC01000037.1, from coordinate 2,382 downwards.
GCCTCTTAAAATGTGAGAATTAAAGAATGTTTGTTTACAGCCTGTGAATTTTTTTCAAGCAGAAAATTAAATTAAAATTATTATTGTTCTGGTTGTTGTTAAAATTGGAATTATAATTATCACAATCAAGTATATTGTAGGAAAATCAGTATTTCAAACAAAGTAAATAAAATATACATACTCCTTAAAAGCCTTTTCAATTAATATAAGAATAAGTAACGATAAACGCAATCTTGGTCGGTTTCAATAGATACCTAGTTTTAAACTCTTCATCCCTCCAGTAGTGGTATTTGATTTATATTTTTTTTGCATTTAAGATTGATTTTCATCTTTTTATATATCCAGAAGGCCAATGTTTATGTGATACAGCGTTACGAGAGGGTGGATGTAGGGTGTAAAGGTTGGGGAATAAGTGTTTCACACTATGGTTAAGCTTGCCATCTAAGTCTACCTTGCCCCCTACTAATTTCAGTAGGTGAATCAGGAAGCCCTTTTTGAAAGACATCGGTATGGTTTCATACATCCACTTCGCGAAGATAAAATCCACTCGTAAATCTGCTAAAAATATTAATTTTTACATTTTTAGCAGGGTAATAATTTCTCATTCAAATTTTAATATTATGATTATTTTAGACATGTACGGAGGGGCTAAAATAATTTTTCAAAAAATAAATAAGAGTAAAAAATCTATCAACATATTTTTTATTTATTTTCAACATGATTAAATTCGTTTGCATTAATTTGCTACGGCTGCGTTGATTGATATCTCTGAATGAATACATGTCACAGTTTTTATATGTTCTGCTACGAAAGCTTTTCTACGATTATTATTTAGATTCATTTTAAAGCCTCTAGGCTTATGTTAAGATTAATCGCTTCAATTTATGTTGCCTCCTATAGTTGATTTCTATTCTTATGTATTCGTATCTAGGAGGGATTAACTTCTCAACTCATTTAACATGAATTTCGGAAGATTTAATTTACCAAACATGTAAACTTTCATGGTTTTTTATATTGGAGTATGGTATACTTCAGTTGCTAAAACTGTATTATAATGTCTTCTTGAATGATACAATGCTATGCCTAGGATTAAAGCTGCCTGATTATCCAAATTGATTTTTAAGAATTTTTGGATGTGATTTTTAGTCTTTTATCAATTTTGAACTATGCGCTGTAAGTTTTTTTTTGGCTTTAGGTTGCATGAAATTCATTTTTTGTGCCGTTATACTGTCTGATACCCAGAAAAATATTAATATCTCCCCTAGCTTTTAATCTACAAATTTTGACTGAAAATTTTTCAATCAAATACAAATTTATATGCTTTTTTTTATTTACCAATAAGGGGTTCTTTATTCATGTTTGTATTATTACATTTAATGTTAACTTTTCTTTTCTATGATTGGATGTGTAAGACCTAACTGGTATCTTTCAGGAGATTTTAAAAGTCTTTTATCTGCTCATCTCCAGCAGTCCCGTAAGTATAACAAACAATATTAGCGATAGTGTAATACCCCTACCCCGTAAACCTAGTTAGTCTAGAAAGACCGCATACAGAAACGATGGTTACAAAATAATCTGAACTTTTTCAATACCCGTACTTTATGATTGATACGAATATGTAATCTTAATGAAGGTATATCAATCTTTTCAAATAAAAAAATCAGATTATTATAAGGGTTTAAATTATTTTTTAGCTTTTATTTTAAACCTCTTGTGTTCTATCTTTTTCTATGATAACTTCCAAAAGAATAATAATAAATTTTATTTACCGTTTATGAAAAGATCATAATTATTTTAACTATATTCTAACTCAAATAGCTCATTCGTATAATAATACTTACGAGATCGATTAGAATATAATGGGAATTTTATACTCCAATTAGAATTTTTAAATTGTTGTATTTTTTCATGAAATAACCATACTAATTAACAAAATTTTATTTTTATCGATTCCATTTTTTGTATGAATATATCATTTATTTAGGACCAAATGACATACCCATACCTCGATTTTAGATGAAACCGGAGATAGTGAGGTTTAAGAATCCAATTTCCACAATACTGCTTATTCTAATGGCAAATGGCATACAAAAAATGTAAGACTATTTAGCTCTTGCCAGACACACCATGGGTTATATGATCCGGTGGATGGCAAAAATTCTTTAGCCAGATCTATCTGCAAACAAAGATTTACAGCTTATCTCTTTAAGACTTAAAATGTATAATACGATCAAAGACATCAAAATAATCGGTACGTGTCTTTTTGGCGAAAAACGTTTTGAAGAAGGAAATTTTAACATAGTCTCGCTCAACCATGCGTGCTCCTCACATCTATAAAAGTACAGAAGTGACCTCGACTAAATCATAAATTAAGTAGAGTTA
>SGJC01000036.1:0-33776 GCA_009887335.1 Henneguya salminicola | reverse complement strand
CTAGTAATTATAATAAATTTATAATAAATATTATTTAAATATATAGTAATTTGAACTAAGGCAGAAATAAAGAAGAAAATAAGAAGAAATATATTATAAATATTAAAAAAATAAATTACCTAAGTGCCATGTACAATCTTTATCATCTGGGAAAGAGGGCACTAGTAATTATAATAAATTTATAATAAATATTATTTAAATATATAGTAATTTAAACTAAGGCAGAAATAAAGAATAAAATAAGACCAAATATATTATAAATATTATAAAAAAACATTAACCTCTTTTTTTATTTGATCTTTCTCTTTTGGAATCATTAAATATAATTTCAATCCATTTATTTCATCTTACACTATTCTTCCTCATACGGTTTTAATTTAATGTTATGAAAACTTTTTTTTTCGCAGTTTAAATACTTATTTTTATTTATTGTTCTATTCAAATGTAACGACATACTAATAAAATTGGTATATCGTTTATTATGTATATTTCATTTTATATTCATCTTATTATTTTCAAATCTTTCCTGTAATTTTTTTAAATTAATTTTATGTCGCTATTTTTTGGTACATATTAACCTTAACGGTTCAAATATACATTTGTACATAATATCTTTATTTATATTTATCTTTAATATTAGTTAAACCAGTTTACCTTTTTTTGTTAACTTTTTTTTAAATAATTTTGGTCGATTCAAAATTTTCCCGTTATAAATACCGGTTAAAGCATTATATCAAATTTTTATTTTTCACGAATAATTCATCCTTTTTTGTTTATTTTCATTTCATTTCAACATTCCTTAATTTTAAGGCTTTCTAAGACTAATCAATAAAAAATGTGCAGTATTTTGTTAATTATTTTATTAAAAATAACATTGCCAAAATATCAAATTAATTTTTTAATCAAAAGAAGCATCCTATGTACGAGTTAATATTTTCTTTGGTGGTTATTTCATACATTAATTAATAGAGATCAATTATTAATTTTTTCTAAATCGAGTAACTTTTAAGGGGTTTAATATACATCTATCGCCAGTCAAAATTCTATATATTGTTGACTTTCATAAAATTAGCATTTATGAGGAAGGGATATTTAGGGCATATTTTAGTAATTTTGATCTTTCACCAAAAATGTCCCCTTAAGTTTAATAACACTTCCTATGTATTCTTTTTGTAATATCTAAGTAAATAAAAAATCTCAGAAGGTATGTAACAAAATTAAGTTTCTAATCGTTAAAAAGAACCCTTATCGATAATTTTAAATCTTCAAAAATAGAATAATAGTCATCAGAATCTTGCTGAAAATTCTTAAAGCCAAGTATTATACACAAATATACAGAAACCACCTATTTGGATATTCCAAACCGTGCGAAATTTTGCCCACTGATATCCATAAATTGTGAGCAAGCTCTCTCTGATGCATCTAATAGATACCTCACTGCTATCTATGCTTCTGCTTGATATTTTCCTTCCTTCATATCACAACTCTATTTTATAGTTCTTTAATTATTTTTCTTTTTAAAATTAAAATTTAAGTTTTTAAATTAATCGGATATTTTAATCCATGGAATCTATCCTGTGCAATTAATTTAATCTCTCATTTTCGATTAAATAGGCTTAAAACATATTTCCAATGAAATTTGTTTAGAATGACCTAATTATAAAATGATATGAATTGCTTGCCATGAAAAAAAAAAATCTTATGTTTTTATGCAATAATAGTCATTCAAGAATACATGGTGTTCCAAGCATGAGCGCGCAAAGCACAGATAGAATTCCCTACTATACTGTAAGTTCGAACTAGAGTCCTATGTACCAACTCATTTAAAAATTTGTTAGTGTTGATAATCCTGACTAACTATGCGCCAAATTCTCTCCCACATCTATGCTTCATTAAACATCCTTCCATATACTAATATTTATTCGCTTAATATATATATTTTAATTATCTAAAAAAAAATATTGTAGCATATTTGCGACGTAATGCCGTGCAACGTGTGGAGCCCCTACGAGGCTATTTTTCTATTTATTTTTGAAAAATTTTATGCACAACTTTGTTGACTCATTGCAGAAATTTTTTAGTTATTTTTGATTAAAGCCTACCACCCCCCCCCCTCCCTCTCTCTCTTATGATCTTAGTTAAAAATTATAAAAACTGGTCTAAAATATTTTTTTCTCATATGCAGCAGATATTAAAATATAAATCGATCCTATATTACCTCTTTAACTTATTTCTTCTGAGTTATGCCCGATATAATATCAAATGGCCATCTTAGACTTGTCGCATGCGGATTAGCCTATATTACTCAAACTTTTTTCTTGATAATTCAGTTCAAATATTGGATAAGCCGTCTACAAGAAAAGATAGCATCTGTATAGTTCCGTGAAATCTTTGCGGTTACTCTTTAATGCCCAAAATTATGTTTCAAATATTTAGTATGCTAAAATATAAATAAAAAAAATTTATTAGATTAAAAAGTTTAAATAAACGACTGAAAATATTGAGGAACTGGGTGAATAAGGCACTAAGCTACTAATTCATATCTGACATTTAAGATATGAACAAAATAAGTATGCCTGTCCTTTACAAGGCAAAAAGAATGTTATTAATATAGTCTAAAGACAAAAATCAAAGTTTTTTAGAAATCTTCATTATTCCTCGCCATCATATCTGAATATGCATCTGAAGGTAAGCTTGTTAGTGAATCTAAATTATGATTTCTAGACTGAGCATCCTTTTGTTCTAAAATAACATTGTTGATAAGAGGAGAGCGATATAGTAGATAAATAGAATTTTTTCGAGTATCTATTAACTGCCCCAAAAAGAAGAACCAAGCTAGGATGTTTTAGTTTTATCCTCTCATTCATTAGTCCACCGTGATCATTTTTGATTATGTTGAACAAGAGAAGCTTATTTGTATCATATAAATTTTCCAAGAGTTACTTTTATTTCTATATTCATTACTTTTTATCAACTATATCAATTATCAATTTGATTAAGAAGCTGAAATAGAAAATTATACTTTTTATCGTTTTATATTTTTTACATTTTATACCTTGAACAAATATATTTATCAATAAATGTATCTGCAATATCAGTTTCCAGAATATGTACGTAAATGTCGTTACCAGAATGACACTTTATTTAGAAAGCAGTTGAACCTGATCCTTAATAACAACAGTTGCAACTTGGACCAAATCTAAACTTTTGTGCATGGACGAGATATCAATATGATCTAATATCAAATGTTTTTAATATAATTTACAGTTATTTGTTTAAACCATTAATTAATGAATTGAATGTCCCCCGAAGAGACGCTCGTGTATCATAATTAGAGATAGGTTTGAGTGTTACATTAATATCACCTTCTAAGAAGAGTTTATTGCGCAAAAAATTCTTACTATTCTTTTGTGCATTCTTATAAAGAAATATATCTTCAATTCGTTATAAATTTAGCGCTATTAGACAATAAAAAATATAAAGTGACAAACATGTTAAGTCATAGCGATAATTCTTTTTATTATAATTGAAACAAATGACATATTAAACGATGATTTTTAAGTGAAGAATTGATTGGTATAACCTCGGGACGGGTATAATGTAAGATAACATGTCCTTCAGTTTGTATTGTGCCCTTATTGCACTTCGATCACCCTACTCATATAATTTGAATTTTATGGCGTGATAAGATATAAAGTTAATAAATTTATCTAAAATAGTTCTTGGGGATTTCTTTGATAGCAGAAAAGTTTGATTCATGTCCACTTAATATGTTGAATACAGAGTTGGTCTGCCAAGCCATTTATTTTCTATACTATTAATTAGATGAATTAAGGGACGAAAAAATTTTTTGAATTCTAATGGCATGGGTAAAGATTGAAAATTTATTAATATTATGAGTATAAGATCATCAATAAGATGCCATATCCGCGGAGACTCGCAAAAAGTTATAAATAAACACCCAGTATTATCGAAATTTGAAATAATTATATAATATATTATATTAACTCAATATCTTCAAAGCAATTCAACTAATCGAATTTTTTTCATTACGAAGAACAACTGGTTTATGATTGATTAAATTAAACTCATGCCGATGATTTGATGAAGCATATTCATTATCTAATAATACTCGTTCAAGACTGATCAATAGTATGCTTTATTGAGAAGGGTACTTGAGAACAAATAATAAATTAAAACTTAATTAACCCACAAACTATTAAATGAAGATGAAACATCTGATACTTCAATAATATCATTATTAATTGAATCAAAATTAATTTAGTTCAATTTGGTTGCCATATAATTTCTTGTTGTATAGGTTTAAGTCTAACAAAATAATTTCCTTAACAAGCTATTTTTTTTATTTATCAATATTCTTCAGATGTAATTTCATATAAATTATCAAATGAAATATTAATTGAAAATCATAGATGAATACAAAAAGCACTTAGTTGAGATTGATGCTGTATTTCATTACCCTTATCTATTTTTCAAGTTGTAATTGATAAGAAAAATTCAATTCTTGTCGTATACACAACTAAAGTCTTAAATCACATCATGATTAATTATAATATATGATAATTTTAAGATTTAGTAACTGCAAATTAAAAATCCGTGTAAAATAAAGTAAAGTATCTTCCCATCATACTTTTGTTGCTGTTGTATTGCTTATACTAACAATTATACTTGTGTGTCTAATAAGATGACGCCGAAAATGTGTTGCAGATTGTATTTAAATATTTTTTCATTGAAGAAAACCAGATGAAGAATAATAAAATGAGGATGGCTTTCAATTAATATTAAGGGAATTTTTACAATTTTAATAAATTTGAGAAAACCCGAATAATTGGCATGAAGGACATATTTACATCTTATATTCAGTGCCATGTAATATTACAGCTCGATTAAAACATCGCCCTGTATAAAATTTTTTGGATCTGCTTCTGAGAAAATATATTAAATAAACAAAGTAAATTTTCAACATCTTAACAAACAATGAATTTTGAACAAACATTTTGGCTCATTAAATAATTAAAAACACACAATCAATACGCCAACGAAACTAAATTTTGGTACAGCAATAGAATAATGAAAAATATAATTAGCATCACTAGTATTTATATGTGATATAACATTTTAAGATGGTACAAATAATAAATGATTACATCTTTGTATCAAAAATTGATGTTATCCGTTAATAAAGATGAGGATTACTTTTTTCTTATTTTAATACTATGATAATTTAATTGAGATCAAATTTTTGCAATTCGATCGACATCAGGAGTTGATTCAACATAAATTATAGTTATTTCGGCAGCTATTGCTTTTTAAATATTGTATTAAATTATTATCTTTTTCTGAATTATAAATTATTTTAGCAATAAAATAAAATTTTTGTTCATGAAACCACTTCAACTGGATATGTAACTATATAATTATCATTATTTTTTTTGAATTTCAATAAATTTTTAAATTAATGATACGAAAATATTAATTTATCAGATTCAATATTTTTGAATTCACTTTAAATAAAATCAAATTTTGACGAATATTTTTGAATAATTGCATTTACATAGTGTATGATATTTTTTTGAGTCGCCAATAATTAATGATAGAATAGTTCAAACTATAGTATCACAACCATTAATTATTCAAATATTGTGACTTTATTTGTTTATTTCTTCATATTATTACGAAATTTTATTTCTATTTACTATAAAGAATGGATTATAAAATATTAATACAGGATTAAGCATTTTCAAATTCCTGACGTATTAGAAGCCTAAATAGGATTGTTTGAAGATCAGTTACACAATAATATCTCAAAATATCGATTAATTTTTTGAAATTATGTACAAAATCTATTTCCAGATTTGTGTGCGGATTTTAACTTGAGCGACGATCAATTGATTGAAATCTAACTATATTGCAATAGTTGTGTGGAGGGGAATTTCTACCCATAGTTTTTAATGCGTATAAAGGTCATTGGGATAAATTTAACATGTCATAATGGATAATATTTTTTATATTCAATTTGAAATATATTATTGTGCCCAGATTCTTTCTGTTGTTAAAAATAAAGTGTGTCTAATAATTTCAGTATCTTCTCAACGATTATCTTTATTTTAGTAAAATGGCTCGATATTTTTATATTTCATATTATTTAATTAAGAACATCATATACTATAACTTTTAGCATTGCGGGTTGAAATTTTATGTTATTACTGCTTAAATCAATATAAGATTTAATATTTTTAGTTTATATGATTCACGACGTTCGAATGAGGAATTAGAATCTTTGAGTAATTTTTTATCTTTACTTATACAATGTTTCGTTAATTCGGCGAAATAATTGTTTCTATCTCTTTCTGAAAAACATAACGATTTATCCTATATGGTTAAAGTTATGGCTTTTCTTGATTATTTTCTCGACCTTGCAATCTGTTCAATTCATCGTGTTCTCAGCACAGACTTTTCTACATTTAAGAAAGACCAATGAATATGGGTGAGATTAGAAATTTTCTTCTTTCCAGGCAAATGACTACTTGAAAATAGTTTAAATCTGAGACAATTGGGCCAGTTAAAATATCAAATATTCCGAAACGAAGATATTTTACAAATTAACCTCTTTCCCAATCAGAAATATTTTGCTTATATTTCTGAAACATTCGAATTGATTTTAAAGAAAGAGGAACCAGAATTTCATCATAGATATCATTGGTAATTTTATTCTAGAAACGAAGGTCGGTTTTTGGTTGATTTTATGAACGACTCATCGATTGCAGCATGTTTTGACGTTTTTTTGCGTAAAACTCCATTTAGCGTGTAGCTAATACTGTATATTTTTGTGAAATTGTCGCTTTCATTTATGAACGCTTTTCTCCATTCAACAATTTTTATTTATATTCCGCCTCTCCTCGCATTAGTATTTTTTAAATGATTGTTCTATTAATTTTTTGAGCAATTATATCTATTTTATGTAAAGACATTGTTAAAAAAACATAATTTTACAATTTTTAATTGACGTTCTATTTATTTTATGAAAAAAATAATTCCCTGGCAATTTCGCCAATTTTTTTTTAGCTTAAGAATGATAAAACCAGCGTAATTTAATTTTATCTAAATAATAGCTGCCTTAAATAAATTTATTATTTTTACTATCTAGCTGAAACAAAAACCAGAGGGGATTTCAACCTAAAATTCGACATTTAAACGTAGTTAAAATTTGATCATAAAAAATCCATGAAAACTTAGTGAGAAAAGCTAAAAACAACCAAAGACTTGACTAAAACTTTCTTCAATTTAAAAACTGACGAGTTCAGAATTATAATATAAGCAGCAAGTGTAGAATCTCAACCGTTTAAAATTTAATTATTTTCTATCATTTTTTCTTTAAGTTTAATTAATTTTACTGTAAAAAATTTGCGGCAAACGGTTGAAACGATACATTCGGGAACTAATCTGGAAAATTGCCCTTTTATTTTTATAGAGGGAGACGGAAAAATGGTCTTAAAATTAATCCCCTTAATATCTCTTGATTTTTATAAAAATATTTAGGCTGGCTTCGTTTTTTAACGACGACAAATCGATGTGCGAGGTTAAAAAAAATACATATATGAGTGTCTTACAACTGACACAATGTTTTTGGTTCGTTTCTTATTTAGTTAGGACCTATGACACCACTCCCTTCAAATGATCCGAATCTATTTTATAAAATAATGGGATTGAGTCATAGATTAAATAAGGCAGAAAAATTATTTATCCAGTTTCTTCTTCATTTCAACTTTATTACAATTCCAGGTTATTCTAATTGTGTGTATTTCTTAGGAAGTTGTGAATATTTTATTAAAAGTATTTACTCTTATGCTATTTGACCTCAATTTACTGTTAAAAAAACTATTCCTCATACGTTTAAAAATAAATGGTTTTTCAAACTTTATATTAAAACAAAAAATTATTGTTTACGATTATTATCTTATTAAAAATTAATGGTTTTCTCTATATTCTACAAAAATTGTCTCCTAGTTAATTCTTCATACCAAGCATAAATATTTATGCATGATTTTGTCAAAATTTGATGTGGTTACAAAATTTCCCATCGCTTGCCAGCCCGGGTATGCCGCTTTTGCGTTAGTAATGTTTTAAATATGGTTTTAATAAAGTTTCTAATTGGATTAAACGCGTTTTTTCTAAAGATTTCGGCGAAATCAAATTCTCTATTAAAAGAATTATTCAGCCTGATTGTTCTGCTAGATTTGATTTACATTTTAATTTGAAATCCCATCAATATATTTATAAATCGTTTAAATCATATTGTAAACTTTTAGGTTGGTTTATTAAATCTGATACGCCATTCACACAACGTGCGCATACAAAAAATAACATCTCAAATAAGCATTTTATTAATTTTAATTATCTGAATGAAATTTATTTCTTATCTCTAAATATTGATTCGATCAGAAACAAGTTTACCGATTTAAATGGCAGGCTAGGGGATAAACGCCTAGACATTCTTGCCCTCCAGGAGACAGCTCATCCGTCTACATGGTGACGAGTGTTCACTAAAAATTATATTGTTTTTGACATTCTCATCAAACGGCAATAGAGGCAACGTGGTCTCTGCCTAGGTATAAGTAAAAATTTAGGTGTTTTTGCTAATTTATTTGAATTATATAAGTATTTTATTTCAGTTGACATAACACATCTTGTTAATAATAATAATAATAATGAGTAATCCCCCCCCCTTCACCTAATTTTAAATCTATTCTCTGAAACATCCCAACTGGTTTCTCCTCATTGCTTATAATCTCGATCCACACCCCCTTCACATTGCGTCATGCAGACATGGGTGCCAAATCAAAATAAGAAAATGTATGAATAAACATCTAAAGAAAAAACAGGAATGAAGTAGAATCGTAATATTAGGGGATTTTAGTATGCCGCAAAATAAATTCTTAAAATGGGCAGTAGGAGTAGGATTAAAAATTAATTTTTTATCTTGTAACGATGCAGCTTTTTTCACGTTTAGCCGGAAGGAGAGTAGAAAATTTCATATTGATCACACTTCTACTTTTTGATTTTCAACTGACTCCTCTAAATTAATTCTTAAAAATTAAAAGATCTCTGACCATATCCAATATCGTGTAATATATTTGTTAAAGATTTTTCTATCCTTAAACCATTGTTACAAATAATTCCTTTAATTATCAATTAAAATAATAAAGCTTTTATTTCAGATAATCGTTTTGCCACCCTCCTAAAATTAAATGATTTAAACATTTTCCCATAATTTTAAATCTACCATTTGGGATATAAGCAAAAGAATAAAAGCCGTTAATATAAATATTCAAACTAAATTTTTACCAAAGTAGATCTTAAACATGTTAATAAGATAAGAAATTTACTTAATCATTTGAAAAATCACTCAGATTATGAACGCGTAACAAAATCATAAATTTAAAAAATAAAATAAAGCTAATAAATCGAGATAATACCAATAAAAGCAGACAAAAAGCCCTGCTAAAGGCAGCACGCGATGCCAAATCTTACCCGCGCCATTTTTAGCGTTTTGTTAAGAAAAACATTAATTCCCAGGAAAAAAACTCATTCACCCCTTATTAAAGACCCTGTCCCTAACGATAAGGATATCGACTTTAGTGACGAATGCTAAATTAGAAAAAATTTTTACACGAATCTTTATGCCGAGAGTAGTTTTAATATTTGTAATAATATCGAAAACAGCACTCCTGAGTGGACAAGGGAGGACGTTTTCTCTGCTATCGATAAACTAAGTTCTAATAAGGCCCCTTACGATGGAATTCCCATCGAAATTTTTAAGACCAATTTGCTGATGGCAAACGAACGAATTCTGATTTTCTGAAGCCTTCTTTAAACATTTAAAGCTTATATGGGACAGCGAAATCATTAATCCGAGTATTAACTTATCTATTATCGTTCCGATGCCAAAAAAAGGGGGTTTAAGATTATTAGATAATTACAGGGGGATATCTTTAATTAATTCAAGCCTTATCATTCTATCGTCAGTTATAAATAATAGAATTGTGGCAAGTCCCGGACGCCAATTGATAAAAGCTCAAGCGAGATTCAGGAAACATGAAAAAGCTATGCTCCCAGGTCATTTTTATTTTTAAAATTTGTCAGCGGAGCACCCTTTCTCGGCTAAAAACTTTTCCCTGCTTTTTCGATTTTTATGAAGCCGTCGACTTCGTTCCCCATATCACTCTTTTTAAAAAATCAATAAAAAGTGGCATTCCGCATAAGTTAATTCGTCTCATTAGCTCTCTTTACCTCAGTTCTACCGCAAAGGTAAAAGTTCCACTGTCAAACTTTTATACTCAATCATTTAAGCTGAGTAAAGAAGTAAGGCAAGATTGCCCCCTGTCTCCTACTCTTTTTAACTTTTTTATAAATAATATTTTCGATGAGATGGGAGAACTTGCAATCACCATACCAGGAATAGATGTCAAAATTCCTTGCTTGCTTTATGCTGATGATCTTGTTCGATTTTCTGACAACGAGGATAACTTAAGATTAATTCTAAATCATTTAAATAATTGGTCGAGCATATATTTTATGAAAATTAACTCCTCAAAATGTTCAATTTTAATTTTTAACAAAGGCTCAACAAATATCTATGATAATTTTTTTATAGGTCGAGATAAAATTAATGTTGAAAAGGAATATAATTATTTAGGATGTAAGATCAATACAGAATTAAGTTGTGAAAGTTTAATTAATAATAGAAAGTTAATTGAAACTAAAAAAATCAATTTAATTAAAAAAAATTTTATATAAATCTTATATCCCAATTTGGATTAAAATTAAAATTATAAAATCATACTCATACCAACACTCTTATATGATTCTGAACTATATGGAATGTCTGTTAAACGATCACCCCCTCTTCAATCCGTCGTTGACGATGCTCTCAGGATATTTTTTAAAGTCGGTAAGACAATCTCTCCTGAGGCTATTATGGAGGAATCTGGAACTTTACCTTTGGCGATATTAATAGCGAAATGGCGAGATCTGGCGTTCTTCAAATATTATAAGCTTAATTCTTACATCAGTGATATTATCAAATCTTCTTTTACAAGCAGAAAGAAAACATGGGTTACATGCACCCTATTTTGGTTTAGCCGATTTTTGAAATTAAAATCTAATAAAGTGTTCGAACTCTGTAGAATTCCATGCTATTCTACCGACAGCGAAATTAAAGATTTTTTTAATAAAATAACAGAAACTACTATGGCTCATAAAGCTTTTAATAAGAATAACGCCCCAACTTTACAAAGGAATAATAATAATTTTTTATCATTGTATGCAGATAACTGGCATTCGCTTCGAAAAAATTATCCTAATATTAATGCCGGATTCAATTTCCTTTTTAAATGTCGCGTGAATGGCCTAAGATTTAAAAAACTATTTTATAAAAACTTAATTCAGAATAATAATTGTTAACAAAATTTTATTTTTTGTAATAATAATTATAATAATGATTTGAATCATATATTAAATGACTGTATATATTTTAATAATATTCGAAAAGTTTTTATTATGAATTTTCTCAGGTCTAGTAGGAAATAATATTACTTATTTAATTTATCTTTTTTGAAAGACTTTGTAGGAGGCAACGCCATGAGCCATGATATGAAATTAAAAAAAATTTTTTGTAGGAATATATCTAAAAGTTATTATTCTTACGTTAACAATTTCTCATCGGCTCATCAAACTCCCTCCGAGAACCAAAGCTAAATAGGTATGGTTGCTCATTCCTAGAACTGGGGTAGGGTTTTTTTAGCTAATAACACTGCATGTAAACAACAGGCGCCCCCGCCCTTTTCAGTTATCTAAGTTTAATTTATATTTTTATTAAAAATAAAAACAAAATTAATGGGGCTGGCAAGCACTATTATATTTTATTTTCTATATTTTTCCTAACGGGCTAATCCCCAACACAACTGGCAGAATTTGAATCTACATACGAAATTGTGTAGTGGTCTTTTTACTTAATCTATAATATTTACTCTACACATATAAGTATTAGGCAAGTGGTTTTTACACCCTACTAAAAAAAACTAGATTTATATACATCTGAGGTTGGTTTTGCATTTCATCGCATACAAGAAATGGAAGATCAGGAATGGGTTACCTAGAAATTTTTATTTTTCTTACATAAGAAATAGAAATTTTTCAGTCATTAACTTTATGTCAAAATACGGGGCAGTCAATTATCATCTGAGTTACGTACAAAAAACCTTTGATATTTTTAATAATTATTTATTTAATTTATTATCATCCTTCCGTGAAAAAAAAAACAATGATCCAATTTTATTATGAATTATGCAGCCTTTCCTGGACGATACTAGGGGGAAGTGAAATTTATCAGAAAATAATATACACATACTATATTTACCTCCCAACTGCACATCTTAAAACCCAATCAAAATTGATTTTCGGATTGGAAAAATCACCTTGTAAAAGGAGTGATACAAATTTAGAAACACTCCAAGTATTAATAAATACTTGATTTGGCGATATCAAATCCAGATATTTTGATAAATTTTAGAAAAATATGTTGGGCTCTGTTCAATGATGGCTGAGGCGACAATCGATTTGTAATAAAAAATTATTTGATTCATAATGTTGTGTTTCTCATTAAAATATTTTTCCCGTTTTATTATAATATTTATTTCGGACGAAATTTATTAGTAATAGAACCAAATTTATCGTAAACCCATATATAATTCGGCTCTTTTTGTCAGCCGATTTAATTCGTTTTCTTTTTTTATAAAAAAGGAAAAATATAATATAATAAAATAAAGGGCCGATAAATAGGCAGTGCTACACGGGCTAGAACAGTATCCTGCCTTTGCTCACGACCTAAGTTCCATGCCATTTGGGTCATGATTTCTTTTGGGCGAATAAGATAGAATGGGAAATTGATAATGAATCTTCGAAATTCCCAGAATTATGTTTTTTATACAAATTACAAAATCTAATCTTTATTTTTAATCTCTTATACATTTTGAGTCCCATTTGTCGCTTACTGCGATAAAAATTCTTATGCAAGCGGTTGAAGGCTAAATTAACGTTGACCATGTGTTATTCTACCATTGGTTTCTCTTATTTGTTTGCATCGATTCCTTTAGTATTCAAATTCTCTTCTAATTACAGAAAAAAAAAGAGTGTATGTCAGGATCATCATTCAAAAAATAATTTCTGATACGTCTATTGGAACATGTGAGGTTATAATTAGTTTTTCATCTGTAATACATTTTTTTTTTCATTTAATTTTCACTTTACTGGAGGAAACTGTCTTAACCAAATCTGCTTAAAATAAGATAGGAATCATATTCAATTTTTCTTTTTTATCTTAGCGCTTACTTTATATTCTATTATCTGTTGTATTTCATTAACTTAAATTATAGAAAATAGTGCATTTTTCTTAAAAATTGTGCTTTTAATTGAATAATCAACTCCAATTTTATGTTTTCTTAAAATAGTCTATTTAAAATGAAAATAAAATAGACGAATTTTATTATTCCATATCTCATGTCTAACTAAAGAAATCAGGGAATATACTTAATTGACACTTAATGTTGAGGGGCTCTATAAATATTTCATAAATATAATCAGTTAACGATGAACGTCACAAATAAAAATTAATTTTTCTATGTAATGAAACAAAAGATGTATGAAATCCTAACGCTAAAGTCTGAGTAAAAAATAATAACAATTGAACATTCGGGGAATAAGCCAAGAACAGATCTAACCGTGCAATCCTTAAAAGCATGCCCGCTATAGCGTATCAATGATAAGCTTCCAACAGGGCTCTATATCCTAATTTTGGGATATGCCAAATGAATATCAACGTGTCAATTTCTCCTTAAAAATGGAAGACCGTTCGTTTAGGATCTTTAGGTTCAATAGCTGACAATTGAAGTATTTTATATATTCATAGAATCTCTTATAGATCTTATTTTTGTGTTAAAAGATTTTTCCTATGGGATTTTATAAATTACAGAGCCCTATTCGAATCTGAGCTGGGGCAATAAATCTTCATATATTTGATTAAGATAGAGAACTTCTAACTAGGATTTCTTTTCTGAAATGAAATTATCAATATAGATATAGAGGATATTATGTTATTAATTTCATCGAATATGAAAATGTTTGCATTGTTTTGATATTATGTATGAATACCTTTTAGCGGGACATGTTCTCTTATCTTAAAAATTTTCGTGCAACATATTTTGGAATTGTTTGTGGAAGTTTCTAAATAAATAGTGTCTTTATAAGTTAGATTTTTATCGATTAGAAATTTTATTTTCAAGAGTTGTAGTTTTACGTTTATTTAAATCTATTCTTACCTCATTACACTGAACCCTCCCTATACAGTGGTTGGATAAAGCGCGGATTAGATTATAACGCGTGATGGGCATTGGACCCCATAGCAAAAATCAAAATATGTATCATCAACAATTTCATTGTTAACACGCTGATACTCTATCCACTATACATGTAGTATGTCGATTAGTACCCTAATTGTAATTGTACAAAAAAATATTCAGTTACATGCTCTTTCCTACCTTATCTAATTTTTTATTTTATTCTTTCCACAAAATAATTATTTCCTGTTTTAAATGAAAAAAAAAAAAAATTTTATTATTGATTTTACTTGTTTGAATTCTCCACACTGTTTAACCAAAATGGCGGAGGAAACTAAGAAGTGTGTGTGTGCGCGTTTTTTTCAGCTGGACATCACATGATCGATCTTTGCTCAAAGTTTCATGATAAAATACGTTATAACAACAATACACTAAACCCTCGCTATAACGCGGATTCGGATATAGCGCGGATTCTACAATGGATCCGAGAAACAGCGTTATAACGATTGACCAGTGTATTTTCAAAAATAAAGTGAAAAAAATGCAGTACTTTTTTCATGATTCAAACATACTATCTAAACTGTTTGATAAACTTAATACTTAAATAAACAATATTTTTACATAAGCTTTTTAAAGTAAAATTATCTGTTTTGCTTATTGCTAAGCCTATAAGGAAACAGATTTAAACTGAGTAGTTAAAAAAATGCTAGCTTTAGATCTTAAGCCCCTACAATTATTAATAAATACATTGTGGTGATTATCAAAAAGAATTAGTCTGAAAAGGGGAGGTTCATTGGAGCAGATAAAAAGGTAATATTTTGTGCTTATTTTTCTTAGCGCACTAACTCTACGCTTAACGCGAAAATCAGCGCCTTCATTTAATTGTGGGTTTGGCTTGCGAGCCAAACCCAATATCAGGGTGAAAATATTTTAAATTATTACTTTTCCTAAAATCCTTTTTAATATTTTTTTTTGAAAACTATTTGTGGGCAAGAACATAATTAGATGTTTTATTCATACAAAAAAAAATTCTTAAAATCACTAAGAACTATTTAGCCTACCGAAATCAAAATATTCGTTAAATTCTACCTTAAAATTGCGATTGAGGCAACAAAAAATGCGCCAGGGACCCAAATTTTTTTAAAATTTTTAAAAAGAGTGCAAATTAAGCAGCGTTTAAAAGAATTCAGGCGTGACTATTTAAGAAATTGCTCTGCGGTTGCGACCAATTAAGGTAGTTTGCAGAGAATATTGACCTCCACTCAGAGAGCATCGAATGAAAATGTTTCGCCCACTTGAAAACAATTCTGAGAGATTCGTCGAAGAGTGATTGAGAAATAAAAACTAGTTTAATAGACATTCTTTAAAGCTTGGAACAATAAATAAGAGTAAGTATCTAGATGGACTTGACAATATTTAACTTAAGCCGGGCCCCAACAAAAGATTTATACGAAATATCTGTTTATTCTGTAAAATTTTTAAATTACAATAGTTTTTCTTTTTTTAGTTACGTTGTCAAAATTTAAAACAGAGTCGATAGATTTACTCAAATAAATGTAATTATCTATAATATTAATTTTATCATCTCCAATAAAAAAATTATTTGTGTTAATATTATTGCTGTTAAAAATTACAACGCAGCATTAAGAAACATTTAATTTCATTAAATCAGTAATTGACCCATTCTTTCACTTTTTTAAGCATTAAATTAAGATTATATCAACATTCACGCAGACAAACAATGTTATCCGCATATTAAAAGCCTGGGGTTTAAGTTAAGGCCGGGAAATATATTATTGATTCTTCCATATCGGCAAAAATATTAGTAATGTGTAAAATTGAATAAAGTAAGGGATAACGGACAGCTTTGTTTAACGCCGTTGCATAACTTTAAAATATTGGTGTGAAAGTAAGTATATGGGATTTTCACCTTTGAATTGGAGATACCATTTAATGTCTTAATCAATCTTATTAATTTTCTAGAAATACCAATATGAGAAAACTTATCAGAAAGCATATCATCTCAAACGCTATCGTGCATTTTAAAAGCTTACCTAATACATGCGGACGGTTGTAATTCCTATAGGTATCGCCGCTTAGAGACTTCCAATAGAGAAATAGCCTGGTCCCCGCATTCCTCTTTTTTTCTAACTCATCCCTGTGCCCATATTATATTATAATTGAAACATGTTGTGATTCGATTTTTTATAATTACTGCTATCATTTTTTAATCAGAGTTTAAATAGAATATACCAAAAGAATTATTTAAAACAGAAATATCGTCAATATTTTTCGAAATCGGAGCAATAATTGATGCATTTAATTAAAGAAGTAGACATGTATTTTTTTCAAAAATCTTTAATCTTTTTACAAATAACTTTAAAAAATAGTCAAGTTGGGGAGCTTAACATCAATAATACATGCTTTAAACACTTAAATTGGTAATTCTCTTTGCGCTTAGTTCTTAATTTAAACTTAGTCCGGCTATTGCAGGCAAAACTTCTACTTTATCCCACCTTCGGTATTCTCGTTCTGAATAAAAAAGACCTTTGTAGGTGTATTGAGAGAGCCGTCACATAAAATTGTTTAAAAATTTTATTACAACCTTGCATTTCTAGTAAAAATCTTCTGTTAGTTTATTTTATGACGTCTCTGATTAGAGGCTTGTTTTTAAAAATATATGGGTTAATAGGGCTGTAAAAATACAGCCAATGAGCGATGGGTCTTTCTTTCAGCCCTGCAGCTTTTAGCAGGATTTTTTTCATTTTTAAAGTTACGAACAATTTTACGTTAATTTATCTATTTTTAGAGCTAAGCTTACCAGAAATCTAAACGGAGTTGGATCTTTCATTTTAAGCTTAAGTTAGTAAACCAATTTAAAGATTTTCTTAGATATAATTTTAGGTTTAACATTCGTGGGAACAGTTTCACATTTTTACTTGTATGCCAAGTCCTATTATTATTAACTTTTTATTGAAGAATATCTGAGTTATTTAAATTAATAAGTAAAACTGAACGATAAACAGAAATAAAAGCCTTTTGTTAGTAAGAATCATATTATGTTTGATTCCCTTTGATTTATAAGGTAAAAAAAGGGCTAAGAGAAATTTTACTGAAAATTGTCGGATAAAAAATAGTCCAATAAGATGATCGAAGGGAATCATTGATAGAATCAAAACATTATGATATGGTTGATATATATTTTTTCCGATTTTTTTTCAAAAGTTATGGGTTTATTGTTAAGGGGAAGGCACATGATCACTTATTTTTATAAATACATCAATTTTATAAAATTGACTCCCAATCAGTCTTTCCCAAAATTTTATACTATTATTCAAAAAATATAAATGAATCGAGTAGAAACTTAATACATCTTAACTTACAACAAGCACATGAGTAGATCATTCATATCCCAATAAAAATAAATCATTTGTAGTCAACAAAATAAATTTGTGGGAGAAGTCTTAACATTTAAGGTGGCAATCGATAACTAAACGGTCGCACTTTTTAAAGCCATCTATTATCTGAATAACGCACGCGAATATTAAAGACTTGAAGTAAAACAATTTAGTTTGAAAAAATTTATTTATTTACCACTATTATCTATAAATAAATAATGAAGATAAATTTGCATTAATGTCGAAATTAAGTTTTCCAATCATAGAAATAACACACGAGCATAGATATTTTCAAGAGTTGAAGCTCAGTATGAAGTTTTTTTTCTTTCAATTGTGCATGATTGCATTCATGCGATTACTGTCAATTCTATCAGAAAAAGACTAATTTCTCGTTTTATGGGGGATAAGTTCATTAGAAAATTTGCTCAAATTGAATCATTGATAATAATAATGATAAATATATTTTAAAGGAGTGATGCTTAGTAATTAAACCTTATAATATGCTGGTATATAATTTATAAGTAGTAATGGTAAAAAAAGCACATTTATTGAAAATCAAAAACATAAATGTTACCAAAATAAAGTTAAAAATAAATCAAACTCTTTATGTTCTCTTTATTCTTGTTGAAATTTGATCGACGTCTAAATTAACAACTTTATTTTCATTTCATGGTAATGTTTTGATTTATTATGAAACCAATTTTTCTATTTTACTTTAAAACATAATATTGTATGCATTTAGGACAAAGAAACTATGCTTGAGCCTTTTCCATTTTTAAATTGAAAACTTTATAGATTTGATCGTGGAATTTTTGCAATCTTTTGGTTTTTTACTTTTTAAGCAAGGATAAATAGTGGTTAATGTTATACCACCTTATTGATTTAGATACGTATTTTATTGAATATAAAATTTAATAAAGCAAATTAAAAAGTTGCAATATTTATACAAAAACCTGTCGGGTTAATGCTAAGATTTTTTACCTCCGCCTAATAGAAAAAAAGGCCATTTGTCGGTAAGCTATCTTGCAATACAAGAAATATTCGATTTTTTACCTCTTAAGAACTATTTAATCTTCCTTCAATTCAATTACATAAAGCCATAGCCATAGAAAAGAATTCGTCTGCTTGATTTAATTACGGAAGATAAAATAGGAGATTTTTGATATATTTATTATTTTCTTTTAAAGCTTTTTTATGTTTGCCAATTGATAGAAATTATCTGGGATCGGAATATTTTGTTGTCGAAATATTAATGGGAATAATTTTTCTCTCAAACGTCATGAAATGGGACGCATTATAGAAATCATCAATTGCTTCGTAGGCTAGCCATCAGTGAAGGATATATAAGTCATTAAATAAATATTTCTGTTACGTTTGGCATCAAAGTTTATGCTAGCCTTTAGGTTTAAAGAAGAATAATCATAAAAGGGGGTGTTGTGAGGAATAAACCAAATTTCATTGAGACAAAAAAATATTTCATAAAATAAATGTTATAATTGTCTGTGTATTTGTCGCCATTCTCATATAATTCTTTCGGGGTTACACCCAACTGAAAATTTAGTTAGTACTTTTCGAGTTAAGACCATATTTTTATAATTCTAGAAACTGTCGGCTTAGATGATTCTATGAGATTTTTATTTATTCTTTGCTTCAAGGTACGTTAGGTGAGCGAAGAATTGTGCCGATAAATATATCCTTGGGTATTTTTTACTTCAAATGGTTCTTTCGCCTCTTATCCATCTCTTCGAAGCACATTTTAAAATTAAAATATTCTCAAACTCTCCTTTTTTTTAGAAGTTGTTAATATCCTGTCTAACCCGTAAAGAATTTGGCGCAGGCTCTTTTATCGATTTGTTTAAGTCTACAATTATTATTAATGTTTGAAAAGTCACCTAAGTCCTCTTCTTTCAATGTTTTTCTGCAATAGTATTTTCTCATATTTTCAATGATTTTTAACAAATATTTAAATAAAGAAAAAAGATTGACATTAATTTTTGATAAAACGGAATGTACAAATTTACCGCGATGAGCTATAAGCCCATCTATTTAAATATTGCGCGTATCCTAATGAATACGGCTTTATTCCCTATCCTGGTAAAAGTATAAATTAACGATTTAGGTTTCTAGCGTGCACGCTCTGGTACGATATTTAATATTTTCTTCAACGCAGTTTTAGAATCATGGATTTATAAACAGAAAATTAATTTATATAATTGTATTCCAACAAAATTTTATAATAATTATTGACAGTATAAAACTTTATCGGTTATGTTAAAATGTATAATAGTAGTCCCATTTTTTGCCACATATGTTCACGCGGCTAATTTGTGATCTTATATATATTCTTGGTAGTTGATAAAACTTTTTTGTTAAGCATACAATTTTCACTCTTTTTATTTTTTAAGACTGGGCTTGTTACATCTAAAATTGAGGAAATTGTAGACTATTGGGATTGTTACAAAATAAACTTATATTATGATCTTTAACAATCAGAGACTATTTTAAACCCATGTTCTATTTGCTCTAGCATTATCGGCTGTAGAGTTTTTAAATTACTATTTTTAGCATGTCGTGTAACCTTTTCTGTGTGCGCGTTGATTAATACTTGCAAATATTCACCCAGGCTCAAGATTTTTAAGGCTGAGATATTTTTTATAAATTTTCATTTTTTAAAACGATCTTTCAAGATGCCTGCAATTTTAGGTGTTATTGTAGAAAGAATATTCATGAATACTTATATATCAACTAAGATGAATTGGCAAAAAGCAATACTAATCCTCATAAACCATGCAATATACAGCAAGAATATTCGATAACTGACATTTTGGAAAGTTCAAATCAATTGTGCATTGTGATATCTGGAAATTCTCATACCATCAATGAATAATTGTTATATTTTGCTGAAGGGTAAAAATTTTGTAAAAACTATTTTTCCAGACATAAATTTTATCTTATTTTACTCCCTGCAATATAATCGTTTAGGAATGATATAGAATACCTAAACCACACATGCTTGATTGATGCTTATTTTGACTTCTTTCACTCCTATCATCACAATTTTTGTTTTTAACATGTCTTCAACACAAAAATATTGAGCATATTGGTTTGACTATATTTATGATTTTTTTCTATTTGTTCGTATAAATTTTTAATGTTAATTATAGTGAAAGTAATCATCCTTGGTTTACATAGAAAATTAGCTGCTATATTATTTCATAAAAACACGACAAGGCTTTGTAATAAATTGAATAGTATTTGATAAATATGTTAAAAAAATCATTTTAATATTTATGAAGTGCAATCAGATACTAAAAACGTTAATAAACAATATGGTGATTTATTAATCAAAATATACGAGTAAGAAAATTTTTACAATCTTAAAATCTTTGTGTAAGGATATTAACAATATAAGTTTCTTCATATATTCTTCGAAAATTAAAGTGCAAACTCAGGCAGGGAATAATATAATTTTCCATCTTGAAATTACATAGATATCAGTGTCATATTAATCCTTTGCTAAGCTTTAAAATTATTTTGATTGTGACCATCAATTGGATTAAAGATATATTTTCTTACATATCTCATCCAGATTATATTCATGGGTTCCAATCTTCAAAATCATCAGTGCCTGATTTAGTAAATTTAGTGCATTCAAAAATCTCTTCGAGATTTACTCTGACCCAAAAATAATTACTATCCTCGATAGTTTTAATAAAATTATTTCTTATCAGGTTGTTCGCAAAAATTTTTATTTAAGTATCTTTATCAATGGGGTGATTAGAAAGGTTTTTAGTAAACTGTGAAGTGTTATTATTTCGACTTTATTTTATGAAAATATAAAAATTCTGTTTGTATCAACGGAGACATCTTTTCCCCAATTTATTGTCTATTCTTCAATTGCATTATAACTTGGTTTTTTAAATGCATCTTAGTTTGAGACAATAATTTAGATTTTTCTATTCAAAATAATCATTGTAACTTTCTAAACACATTTGACAAATAATAATATTCGTGGTTGTTATAGCCTTGCCATTTTTGCATGAATGGTGGCAATACTAATTCATATTTTTTATTAAATATGTGTCTGTCAATCTTACTTCCCCCTCATAAGAGTATTATAATCAATAAAACTACTGGTAAAATCAACGTAACATGATATTTGCTGAAAATTACATTATGCATGTAATGTTTCATGTTAGTGCTCTCCATGGCATTACCATTTACTTCAACAAAATATCTATTTTGAACTTTCGAATTTCTAATTAAGTTTAGAATAACAACTTTGGTTGGGCCCTTCTCCATAAGCTGAAATTGTAAACGTACCAATGAATCTTTGATAGGAATAGCCATCTTTAAACATTACTATATTTTTAATACTATTAAAGTTAGGCTAGTTTTTGTTCATACAAAAAAAATACGCCAAATTTGATAAATATTGAAAATTTTGTTGCTCTTTAATTATTTTATCCAGTATAATTTTATGTATTCTGCATATAAAATTCCGAGCAAGTTTATCCGAATCTCCAGGTATTTAACAAGATGAAGTTTTTCCCCTCGATACTAATTATCAACGATTTAGAAATTTATCCAGCCAACCATTTGATACTTTTGAATAAGTTAATTTTTCCAATCTAGTGTTTTTTTTACATCAAGAGTAAAAATCCGAAATATTTACATCTCCCACTTTGGCATTTTTAATATTTATCCTTGATGCATGTTAAAAGTATATTTTATAGTCCACAACAATTTATTTTTACCTACTTCTGACAATCGAATCATCTAGCAACTCGTGTTGAAATTTCTGTGTTCGCTTGTCTTGTCACAAATTGTTGATGCAGGTAAACCAAATTTTTACGTGGTGCAACCAATGCATGTCATATATGTTAGCTGTATATTCTAATAACTTTCATATTAAAAATTAACAAATAGGATATTCGTTACCGTTGATTTTTAGAAAATGATTAAAATATTAGCCATGTTGATTAATTTCAAATCAAAAATAAAAATAAAATTTTTTTATAATATGTAAAATACCATAAATGATATTTAAACGCAGAATACATATACTCTGTATAATCAAAATGTCGAATTTCGCTTTACTGTCGAGTTTATAAAAAATGGGCAAAGACACTAACAATTCGTAACACAAAAACACCTCTACATTAAAAAATTATGAAACACCGTCGACCTAATTTCGCTCAACAATAAATAAATAATACAAATTGCTCCTATTCAGAGATAAATATCAGCTGGGATACACGATTGTTATGAAGAGTTGTTAAGGAAATTCGAATATAATGGCATAGGTGTTTTTAACGATGAAAGGCATTAGCCATTCTCTATATCTATATTTCTATCAAGTATTAATAATTCCAAATGAACATAAGCGATGAAAAAACACTTATCATAAAATTATTAAAAGGAGAAGAGAAACCAGAGAAATTTCTTAGTTTTTCAATTTTTTAAGAAATTTTTTGCACACCCGCATTATAATCTATATAAATAAGAAAGATTATCCGCAGGGAATAGTGGCTTAAAAGGGTAATCAAAATATATTCTTTTCTCAATTTATTTAATAAAATTTATATTCATCCCTGTAATTAAATTAAAGCTATTCTTACGAGGGAGATTTTCTAGCAATATATGTATTATAAACAAGTTTTAAAAAGATTGGAAGATTTTAAATGTTAGCTTTGTGTGACATCTTATTATTTTTGAAAAGGCTTATTCATAGAATAGGGCCAAAAGTTTACAATTTATTATATTCTATTAACATACATTATCTCGAAAGTTCATTTCAATTTATTTTCGTACAAGACATCAGAAAATCAGTGCGAGTCCAAAACAGCACATAATTGCCTTATTTTATTTATTCTATTTTTGGGCATTTTTATAATAAAAATGGCATTAGTGTGTTTTTGTTAAATTATTTTCGTTTTAATGTAATGTGATGTTTTTTTATTTGAAAAATTAATATATATTGGATAGAAATTCTTTTGTGCCATTATTTTATTAGTCATGAAAACAATAACGAAACATTATAAGAACTCCTCTTTCAGCCATAATTTAAAGACTAATTTTTACATATAGTATCATTAGGAAACAATAATATCAGTTGCAAAATAAATATTATGCAGTGTTTAATTCGGTTTTGAGACAACGAATCAGCTGCCCTCCCTAAAAGAGCGCTAAAAATAGGCATAAATCATCATTAAATGCAGGATGTTTATGAAACTTTACTTCTTACTATATTTTCCGGGCATACAAACCTTTGAGAAAGCGCCAAAGTAGGGCTGTAAATCATAAAAATCGGCAGAATTCTAATTATCTTACAATAGATTACCCAAATGCGCTAATTTTGAAATTATTTAAAAATAAATTAACGTGCACGTAAACAAAGTGTGAAGCAATTTTTCGAATTTTTTCATAATTGTTTTCAAAATAATTATTGATAAATATGTTAGACAATAAAAATAGTTCAAAATTCTACCCTATGTTTTTTAAACACGATGAAATTAGACTGTATCCAATTTCAGTCAAATAGTTTCAATTAGAAACAGGAATAGAAAATAATCTTTTTTTATAAGAAAATTCGGATGTTGGATATTTTAGCTTCTTTCGGCTAAACTTTGTAAAATATTTTGATAAAATAATATTACGGGAAAGAGGATCGGTTTAAGGACTGACAATACAGCATATAATTCGAAGGAAAGAATTGATAGGAGAAATACTTCTTTTTGAATTAATAAATTGAAACCTAGTAGGAATCGGCTGTAAGGGCTGTATTCATCTCTTACACAATTAACACGAGCTCGAGCTCTTTGGGCCCTTTCCAAAGGATCATTATTGCTCAATTTTATTATCGCCTTTATAAAAGCACAATCAAAATCTCTCAATTGCAACATTTTTTGACTAGAAGGGATCTCAGACAAAATAAAATATTGTGTTATTCAAAACCCAGTGGATTTCGTTCTTCCCTGCAATTGGAGCAGTTAAAGTGGTATTTCATAGTTTTGAAATATGCCAAAAATTTATTACTGAAATATGTTGTTTTTCACAATCAGGCGGCTGCTGTATTCTACAATAAAATATTATAAATGTATAAGTCAGACGTTTTTACTTTTATGGTAGTCTGGAAAATGTAACTCTGCAAGTGGCATTACCACATTTACTAAATTTGGCATTTAAATCAATTTTATTGTATTAACGATTTATGAAAATTCGAATGTTTTAATGCTGGAGGGGCAGGAGGTTTCCGAAAGAAATAAAATAGTGTTGCAAAATTTATTCAGAATATTTGCAAGAGGTGAAAAAAATTTTGAAAAATAATTTTTTGAATTGATTTTATAGTTTAAAAAAATATCGTCTGGGTATGTGTAATGCCTTATGTCATGTTTCCAAAAGATTAGTTCATCTAAGAAATAGACGGCAACAAATTATTTCTCGATATACATCCTAAACACAATTTTCCCCTTATTTTAAGTGAACTCAGCGGCGGGTACTAAAAACGAAAATAGCAGAAGAATGGCTTTAAATCATCAAATTTCTTGCAAAAATTTAAGATTTAGCATTGAAGGTAACAAGTAAGAATGTCACCTTTAAGCGCACATTTTCCATTATAATTGAAATTGAAAATACATGAATTTTTTCAACTTACATTGCTCTTAAAATAAATATGCAATGTACTCAATGTTCATTTATATTATGTAATAAGATATACATATTTAAGCAAACAATTGTGAAATAGATTTTTTATTTGCAATAAAATTGTTCTTTTTATTAGTTACTATTCATTTTTATGAGATAAAATTGAAACAATAAACAAAAATATTTTTATTTTTTGGGGTTATTCAAGTTTTAAATATAACCGGTCCCTTTAATATTTTTTTAATAGATTTTGTTGCAGGCTATTTGCAAAAATATATTTATGTTTGAGCAATAATACTATTCTGTTTTTTTTTTATTTGGCACATACAAAAATGTTTTTTGTTATTCTTTTAAATAAGTTTAAACTATAATTTTTTAGTTCGTATCTATGAAATAATAGAATGGCTAGACCCTCTTAAATATCATCATAAAATTGAAAAGAAAATATCGGACATATTACACAATTATTTACTATCTCTTCCTACCCCAAACACTCTATTAACGTTGAGGAATTTATATCCTAATAAGTTCTATTGATTTGATTAAATAAAGTAAAAGTACGATATAATTTTAATCAAATTTATTTTATTTAAAATTTAAGCATTGTTTATGTTAAAATAAAATTTTACTTTTAAGTACAAAATTGGAATACTTTTTAATTTAAATTTTGGCTAAATGGCCTATGCTATTGAATATAAATTAAATGAAAACTTTTGAATTAAAAGTATTCAAATACACTAAGAATTTAATTTTTAAATTTTTATGTTATCATGGGATGCATCCCAAAAATCCTCTTTATTGAGAGTATTTTATGTTATTAAGCCCAAAAACACAACAAAAAAACAATTACACCTTCTGCTCAATCAATCAAAATTGTCGCCCCATAAGAGCTGAAATATTTTAGAGCAATTAAAATATTATAATTATTTTTGGATAATACATACATACCCATAAATTATTTAAAACGAAATTAGAAATCGTATTATTTAACGTTGCTGTCAGGGATTTCCACGAAATTTTTCATAAATTTATATTTAAAATGTAATACATTTATCCGAATGGTGGGCGGTAAAGGTGGCAATAAATTATTCGGTTTAATAAAGGAATATTTAACTTAAAAGAGAAAATATATAATTGAATGAATTCCTCTGTTAATAGTGAAGTTTGGGCTGTTAAAATAATAGATTGATAAAATAAATTCAGGTAATTAACTAATTTGAGAAATTAAGTATTTGAAAAAATATTATCTGAAGAACGTTACACCTGAATCAATTGCAGTTGCATAAAAGGGATCCCAACTTTCAAGTTGCCCATGACGGTTTTTTTCCATTCGGTTATAATTCTCGGGGATTAAATTGTAAATGGAGACGGTTATTCCATTAAAAATTTGATGCAACGTGGGAACATTTGAAAATCTCTCTCTCAAAAAACAACCAATTAGAGAAATATTCAATTTGTTGCTCTCAAAAAATATATTTAAAAAATCGCTGTCAAGTTGGATAAAAATCTATCTTTGAATAAAATAATAAACATGGGTTTCTTGGCTATTTCGATCTTTAAATTTATTAGATTTAGAAATATCAAATTACTAAGTGAAACCTATCTTAAACCAATAATTTTTAAAAATCAAAACAAATAATAATATCAAATCACTCATAAATCTATAATTTTACATTCTAATCAAAATATTCTATAATTATTTTAGCCTTTTAACTTGTTCTTTAACATAATAAAAGTCTTAAACCCCCCAACCTAACTGTTGATAACTTTCCTGAATATAATTTTAAATTGTGTTTTATAGTATAAATATAAGGTTGCGAAATTTTTTAAATATTTTTGTGTTCATAAAATTAATATTATTTTCGTGGAAATGGTTAAAATTAAACAAGAACATTATCAAAACGTATAAAAATAATTCTGCTTAAATTATTGTCTGTTTATTAAGATTCAAACGAATTTTATTTTATCATAAAAAAACTACTTAATACCAGTATAAAGAAAGAAAAGTAAGGTAGATATTTTCCCAAGTAAAACTCACATCAACGGAACTAAATATTTCTGTTTAAAAGACATCGAAATCGAAAATTATAAATGAATTTTAGTATGCCTTAAAAATAATATAACGTATCCCTCTTCCGAGGAAAGATTCTAAGTCGGTTGATACGTGTTTCATTTACGCGCAAAATTATATTCGTCCTTTATTCCGATATCCATAGTCCCCCATCTTTTCGGTGATAAAACAGGGTTTTATGTATCGATGGCAGATACAAGACGGGAATCACTAATATTAAATCAACTAGTTCTAAACGTTTCAGCCTCAAGAACGAGAAACGATTCTTTTGTTGTTTAATTGATATGGAAAGGATTGTTAATTATTTATTAAGACCACCCGCTAGCTTACAAACCCCTAACTATCCAAAATTTTAGATAAAATCAATTAGCAAATAAGAATTAGCAAGCTTATCAAATGCATTCTTTATTATGGATAACGTAAAATATCATAAAACTATTAGAACAATATTCTTAATCAAATCTTTCTTCAGGCTTTGAAATTTTTTATTTATCACCCTATTCTCAGTTGTTAACACCTGTTTAAAAAATATATTATCATAATAGAAAAAACATGTAAAACAACACACCTCTAATATTGAAATGCGGAATAGGGGACTTATTAAAACGGGTTCAAACCTTAAAACAAAAAAATATACTGAAAGACATTTTAGAAATATATTTATTTATATTTCTAAATACATCAAAAAGTAAAAAGTTTTCGATTAAAATAAATTTAATTGTTAAGTTTTTGATCTTAAAGTTTCTTAAAATATTTTTACATATTTTCTGTCGTAAAAATATAGCCCGTACGCGACATTAATAAAATACCAACAAAATAAAGCATGTTAACAATTTGACGATAGGTTGGATAGAACAGTTAAAATTTATTTTTTTAATATTATTAAAATTACATGTTTACATGGTTTAAAAAATCTAGTTATAATTATAAATTAATCCATATTATGCTCTCTTTTTACTTTACTTTATAGATATTTTTATTTCCAAAATAACCAATTAAATTGGAATAATAGCCCCCGAAACTCTTATTGTGTTCAATAATAATATTCTATATTTTATGGAAATATTAACCATATCGATCCTTCTCAAATTGTTCGTTGCTGCAGACCACCGCATATATTTTATGAAGCCTTTTACCTAAATTATGATTAAAATTAAACAGTTTCAATGAGCCCCTAGGAGATCTCCTAATGAAATTCCCTCTATTACATTGATCCCAAAACTCTATCATTCATCAAAACAATTTAACATTTTTAGACGAGCCAGCTCCACATATCAATTAAAATTTATAATAATTCACAGTTATTAATCGTACTGTTAATATTTCTAATTATAAATATAAAAACAAAATTTTAATTCAAAACTAATATTTTCATACCAACTCTAAACTGAATGTTTGTTTACTTTAATCTAGTATACACGGTGTTGTAACCAATGTTAGGTAAGCTTTTTTTATGTTAATTTATTATTGATTTTAAAATGTTATTATAACAAAATTTTTTTTAACAAGTCTAATGTTTACTTATAAATTTAAAATGAATGCAGTAACTTCTGAATTGTAATAAAATAAAATTTAATCTTGAAAAATATTTTGAATATCAACAAGATTTTCAAAGTGCATTTTGTGTAAATTTTCGATTATTCTTTGTCCCAGCACAGTTCTCCAATTTTGGAAAGTAAAGAAATTATATTAGTTATTTAGGAAAACCAATCAGCCTAATTCTGAATTAATGAATTTACAGATCAAGTTATAATTTGTTGCGCCATAGTTTTTTGTTTCCTCTAAACTTTACGACTTGTTCTATTAATTTTTGATGCAATGTCTGGCTGTGTACGAAAAGTTATATCATAAAATCAATTCTAATCATAAGTTCTTTATACCTTTTATTTTTGATTTGCAAACTTTTTTATTTTTTTATGACTTTCGGGCTTACGAAGATATTTTATTTCAAAGTGTAAAATTAAAGTTCAGTATCTAGAATTAAGTTAAGTAGTCTTTTTTTTAATTACATTCTCTAAAATTGGCCTAGCACCAACAGAACTTTTAATTTTTAGAATAACTTTTTTGTCGTGTTAAAAGAGAAATACTTTTGCATTTAATGCCATTTTAGATATGATGCAATTTTAGTAAAAAATATATAGAAACGACCTCTTTCGTTTATAATTATATCAAGTCATTATCATAAGCAATACAGGAAACAGCCCTATCATTTTTTATTGGCACAAGCTTCTTAATTGGCATGTTAATTTTGTTTGTGGGGCTTTTAATAAAGTTTAATATGATATGTCTTTGTATATTTCCTTCTATGAGTAAACTCGCAATATCTCCTTTTTTGGGAAGCAATTTTTTAGAGATTATCGTACTACAAAAATATTTAAAAAAAATAAATATCGAATGTCTTTGGATGCATCACAGTAAAAATTAAATTGACGCCGCATTTTTCCATTTTGCCCTTAAATTTTTTATACCTTAATTCTTTTCTACGAATGAATGTCTTTTATTTATATTTTTATATTTCTAAATCAATGTCTCTGATGCAGCGAGCTTTACTGCTTCTTTATTCATGTTATCTTCATCAAGCAATATATTGTGCACTTTAAGTGGATTAGCCTTAAAAGATGCCAGTGTTGTGTATTTTTTTCATGTTTACGGACTTGGTAAAAAAATTTGATTGTTAATTTGCTAAAAGGGATTTCCATTCTTTCACCTTTCATTTTTTTTAGCATTTATTTTTCATCCATATTTAAAATAATATTTACGTGAACAATTGTAAATGTGATGTAATGTTACAATTTTTATAAAAGTACATTGTTGAAACATACGTCAAACAAATACATGTTCTTAAAATTAATTATGTTACATTTCAAGATGTGTATGCACGTTGATTGATCCGTTTAAAATTCCTCATTCACTTTTTTGTCTTTGTAATATTATTGTTTAAGATTAAACACATCAAGCTGTGTATAACTTTTGGTTGTTACGATTAGATGTGCTAAAATTATTCCACATATGCCAATTTGAGTCTTACTTTGTATATGTATGCGTTTAAAAATTTGTACACGCAAACGGGATTTTATGCGTGTTAAAATAAGTAAACGAAATAAACAACATTGAAGGAAGAAGACAACTGTGAATGAAGAAGGTGGGGGGGGGGGGGTTACATTTAAAAAATATGAAAATTTACAAATTCGCTTTATAATTTATGTAGATGATGGATGAATGATATATGAAAAAAAAATTAATAAACTATACAACAACACCACTATTCTATTTTGTCAATTATTAGTTGGATGAGAATTGATTATTGTTTGATTATTTAATTTACCTATTATTATTAGTATTTAATTATACTGGAAGATATAATTATTTCTGCTGTTCCAATTATACATTTAATAATTTGTGACATTTCATTTATTACAACATCATTACCTATAATAGAATTAGATATTTCACAACTAAATATATGTAAAAATATTATATACTTGTCATATATTTTAATATTATTCAATAAAATGGAATTATTTATTTTACAATTTACGCCAATTTTACAATTTGTTCCAACAACTGATTGATGAAAAACAGTTGATGAATCCACAGTAGAATTAATTCCAATTATATATTCCTTTGATTCTATCATATTTATAGATTGATTAATTAATTTTTCACTTCGATTAGGTATCAATTTAAGTGCGGTAATATTTGATGAAAAAAAAGATGATATTGTGTTTACACGAAATGCAATAGATTTTGTTGATGCCACATAAGCGCAACATCTAATAGGTTTATTATTGATATCTTCACGTAGACAATGAGTATCTAATTGTAAATACGTAATGTTATATTATACACTGCGGCATTGGAACTAAATTTATATATGTAATTAAAATACATGAAAGTTCAAATTCATCTTCTGGATCAGGAGGTGGTGGTTCGGGCTGATGATTTTTATGACTAAATTGTCGATTCAATAAATATGGAACTAAATCAGTTTTAAAACTTAATACTCTAAATTCAAAATTCAAAAATAAATACGATTTAGTCGATGAAATCATATCTAATAAACTTTTCTTTATAATATAAACATGAAGATCATGATGATTTTTATAAATTCTAAACGTCGGATATCTAAATAAAATTAAATAATATAAATATTACTCAGCTATAAGTGTTTTAGGAATATTAAAACTTTCATTAACATCAACTTCATTTGTACAAATAAGAAGTCGTTCATCTTCGGGATTGTAGGCAAAAAAATCACATGATATAGATGAACTATAAGATCCAGCGATTTGATTTGCTTCATTTCACCAATAAATTATACATACAATCAAATCGATATAAGCTAAGTTTTTCGTTTTTTTCACTACTATCTTCAGAAATAGGTGGTTGAATATATGCACAAAATGTAGCTTCACGTTTTCTATATGTTGCTGCCATATTTTGTAATGTGATTTGGCCATAGATATCTCCACTTAATACAAATACATCATCACACTGTTATTTAAATAAAAAATACCTTTATTCTATGTCTAATAGAAACTAAAACTGTTGCTGTATTTGGTTCTAATAAATGGGATATTGCATGGTATTCGGCTTTAATTTTCATTTTTAAACTATCCACCCTTGTCTTTATTTTCTTTAACCAAGATTCTCGAACTACAATGAGGGTTTCTAGAAATTTTTCAATCAATATATACCATCAAACCCTGCTATTTCTAATGCCTTTAACGAATAATAAATTAGGGGATAATTTCCTACATTTAATAAACATTTAGGATATGATTCAGTTAGGGGGAACATTTTTGAACCCGAACCGCCAGCCAATATTATAGAACAAAAATCACCGGTACGTTGATAACTCATTAGAAATCCAAAAACGCCGCAGATAACCGCGTGTTTATAAAATAAACATAAATTCAGATGGTCTAAAATTTTCAATCACATTATAATGCATATTTGTAAGACTTGATGATTACTTAATGCAAATAATTGCACACAAAAATAAACTAATGAATGAATTAGGTTATAACAAATTTTTAAATTTTGATTTAATGTTGCGTAGATACTTAATTGTTACTTTTTTATTTTTAATCTTATAAAATTTTCTTGATAACAATAATAATAACATTTTCAAAATTAACGAAATGTGCGATTAAGTGTTAAAACAAATGTTTATTTTCATTCAATACAATTTAAAACTGTAAAATATAACATACAACAAAATTTTCTACAATCTACAAGATTATCCTCAGGTGATGGTAATTAAAGCTTGAAACCAAGAATTGAGCCCAATCGCTCGCCCATGTGCGCTTTTTATTTTTCAATTTTATTCATTAAAATTTTTTATTAAAAATTTTTCACAGATTTAAATCACATTTATTTGCGTGGTTAAATCCTAGAAAAAGGAACAAGTATCTCGTTGCTTTCTAGTGCGCGTGCTTGTATTTTTCATGGTGTTAAAGTTGTAATTAAGATTATAATACAATTTTATTTGATTCAATCTCAGAATTATCACTTTCAGAGTATTTATCTTCACTACATAAATGAAAAAAGAGACGTTGAGCTGAAATCATTTCATTATTAACAAAACCAAATTTCTCTCATATATTCTCTGCAACCCAGCTTTCGCCGTCAGCTCAACCTTACTTCCCCCATCATCTAATCGTCTAAGTTTTTAGTAGCTACCCTCACGCCGATAGACACTACTTAACGATATTTCTTTATTCAGGAGCAATAAATAACATAGGTCGGTGTCGAACCAAAAACCTGCAACCAAGATTCGAGCACTCAGAATCTTAGGGAATGGAGTTATGTTTTCGAGAGGCCATAAACTCTATTAAACATAAAACAATATTCATTTTGCACTTTTGATTGATAATTTGAAATATATTATTTGAAGCTATAAAAATTTGAAAATTTATTTTTATCTCAATAATTTGATTAATTAAGGATTAAATACATTTTTAAGTTAAACTTAAAATATTTAGGTTGCTTGAAAATAAACAAAACTATTTTAATATTTATTGGAGTCAAAAATATAATTATAATGACCATAGGTATTAAATTGGCACCGCGATGGGAAGGATTAAGATTTTTACTAAATTGTACTAAATACTAAATTGTACTAAATACTAAAATGTACTAAATTTAAAAAAAAATAAAATTGAAATTATAAATTGTAATTGTTTATTATAAACTCATTAAATTGCCGTAAGAGTGTATTTTTTTCAATTTTTGGATGGGTGT